>PVKA01002534.1:0-69789 GCA_004027165.1 Ctenomys sociabilis | reverse complement strand
CTCATGTTTTAGTAGAATCAACAGATAGCAAACAAAGAAGCAAATAAAAGAACAGGGCATTTTTGAGATTCTAAGTGCTCAGAGGAAAATGAACCTGGGGACGTGCAGCAGGGAGAAATCAGGACTGCACTGAGAGCATTTTCTTTCCTTTTTCTATTTTCTTTTGGCTTTCAGCATTGGAGATCAACCCAGGGCCTTCACTGAGCTCCATCACAAGCTTTTTATTCATAAGTCCCTAAGTTGCTCAGGTTGTGCTTGAATGTGCAGTCCTCCTGCCTCAGCCTCTCAGAGCAGAGTGCTGGGGTTGAAACCATGGGCACCACACCTGGGGACTTGATTTCCCTGGGTCTCTAAGTAGCTGCTATCTGAGTATGGTTCTGTTTATTTCTGCATCCAGCACCAATGAACCCAGAGGAAGTGTTCCGAAGGGCAGCCTGTTCCGAAGGGCAGCCTATTCCGAAGGGCAGCCGGTGGAGCCCTCGGGTGATGCTGTAGTCAGGCACTGAGTTTGCTGTGCAGATTGATGCCAGGGCCTCTAACAGGTCTTCCTTCCTCTACGCTAGCCTTTGCTCCCTGCCTTCAATCTGAATTCAGTCTGCAGCACAGGGGGACCTGTGAGATATCAGATCATGTCCTCCCTTAACTAAGAATCCCGCCTAGTTCTGTTTATCATCCCAAGTAAAGCTCAAGTCTTTCCAGTGAATCCTTCTCTCCCTCCATTTTTTGTAGTTCTGGAGATTTAACCCAGGTGTTTCACACTGACCCTTTCCTATTTTGAAATAGGGTGTTGTTAAATTGCCTGGACTAGGGTCCAGCGCATGTTCCTTCTGTCTTAGCCTCCAGGATGAGGCTCACCAGCCTCTGACACCACACTCAGCTTTACAGTGATTGCTAAGTCCTGGGCAGTGTGCCCTCTGCTCAGTACTTCCTTGGTCCTGTCTTCTGCTCCTCACCCCTGCCTCTGCTCCTGCTCTTGCCTGCTGCTTTTCTCACATCCTGCTGCCTCAAGGCCTTTGTGCTGTGCTTGGCTTGCGCTCCCTCCCAAAGCAGTGTGGCCAAAGCCTTCACCGTTCTCCAATCTGTGCCCCTAGTCACCCTTGTGGTGAGGGCTGCCAGATCACCCTCTACCATTTCATTTTTCTCCCTAGTGCTTCTTTTTTAAATTAAAAAAAGAAATATTGAAATGTGTGCAGCATATAATGTTCACATCCCTTGTGGGGTGTGTGCCCGTTACACATCTTAAGTCCTTTGCCCCCTCTTCGTCTCTCCTCCCTCCTCCCTCCTCCACCTCTTGATCCCCTTCCCATTTAAGAAAGATCACTCCCTACTTCCTAGTATCTACTTTTAATTTTGCTCTTTATTAAGAGTTTGGATTTCTCAGATGTTTAAACCCGTGTTGCTTCACTTACCATTAGGATCTCAAGGTGCCTCCATTTATTCCTCTCCCTGGTGCTTGCCATCTGACACGGATGAATTTACTCAGCTATATGCAATAGTCTGTCTCCCTCCCAGTCAAATGCATGGGTTATGAAGAGGAGAATCTTTGTCCTTTTTTCTTTCTTTTTCTACTGCATTTTCAGGGCCTTAAACAGAAGGTAAGCGCTAAATAAATAATTCTTGCAGGGATAAATAATACAGCTATTACCATACATTATTAAATTTACTTGTTCTTTCCTCCTTTCACCACACTGGTAACATTTTGAGGGCTGAAACTGTACCTTATTTGTATTGGTATCCAAATGCTAAACACTGTACATAGTGCATAGGAGAAATTCACTGGATATATGCAGTGAATTTCTTATATATAAGGAGAGAAAGAAAAAGTTGCTAATATTCACAGACCTGCTTTCATAGAATTCTTTACACATCTTTACAGAGGTGAGTAAAACCCACAGTGCAGCAGGGGGAGACGCAGAGATGTGGACCCTCGTGCTGTGTCATCTGAGCCATCAGATTGCAAAAGCAGCCAAGAAAAAGAGAAAGGAGATGAAAAAGTATTTGGAAAACAGTGAGAAGAGGGTAGTACTGGGTTCTGATGGCAGAATAGAAGCTTGATATTCACACTGTGTGGGAGAGGAAACAGCCCCAGCCAGCCGAGGGCTTCCCAAGGGATGTCCACTATAGGCTTCCCTGCATCTTCTCCACATAGCTGCTTCTCTGCACCAAAGCTGTGTACTCTGTACAGCACTCACCCCAAGCGGGTCAGGTACTCCACAGCGCCCCAGTGCTTAGTCCGTGTGAACATTCTGAGCAGCTGCACCCCATTAGCCCATTTGCCTCCTGACATGGTCTTTGTCCAGGTTACTAGCAGGGGAAGTGATGAGAAGCTGCCAGATTCCAAATGTATCTCGAAGTCAATGCCATCAAGACTCTGAGAAACTGAAAGTAGGGTTGGGGAGAGAAGTCATGGATATTTTCAAGAGGTTTTTGACCACAGCCCCTGTATAGAACCATTGCCTTTCACTGAGGCAGAAAAGCTGGGGCATTGAGCAGGAGCCAGGAGCTTGCAAGGAGTCCGGTTTTAATTTGGTAAAGCTTGCTGGCTCACAACATGCTGGCTGCAACATCTGTCAACTGTCAATGTGATGCCTTGATTTGTGCATGTCTCCGTGTGCTGGGTCTTGTCAGTTCTCTAACACTGAGTGCCCGGTCAACAGCACCATCGCTCAGGGCTGGCTCCAGTTTATCTGGTAGATAGATGTCTTTTCTGTGTAAGACCACTGGCTCTTAGAAGAAGTCAGCGCTTTGCTTTAGGGGTTTCTGGCTGCCTCTGACCCAGCTATTATCTTCAGATTTAGAAATAAATGTGTAAATATAGAATGAAAAAAAAAAATCTTTTCCCTCTATTTACAACTTTACAGCATTAGTACAGACTTTATACTGATAAGTGTTGCTTTCAATGTATGATCCACTGCTTATCATTATGATTATTTACATGACTAGCCAAGTAGTTAATTTGGGCAACATCGTGTTATTATTTCAGTTTTTTCAAGGTTCACGTACTGTTTTTTCACTATTATGTCTTTTAAGTCTTCAGTTTAAATGAACTCTCTAATAATGAAGAAACAATGAAAAGGGGCTGTTTTCTCCAGGTATCCCCAGGTGTAGGCTATCTTAGGGGAAGAAAGCAGGACTCTGACCACTTTGAACTTCATACATGGTGTCTGTCCAGATTTTGCACTCCCTTTAGCATCCCTGCCCCTTGGAGACAGTGTTAGTTCGTTCATCAGATCCTGCAGGTATCTCTCCAACTGCTCATTGAATTTGTACAGCAGACAGCTTAGAGGGTTTGAATCTCCTAGAGGACTTGGTGCCCTGTCAACACCAAGCAGTTCCCTGGTAGGACATGGCAGATGGGTGACACACACGTACAACAGCATGTTTCACATATGACACAACTAGCATCTTTCAGAAGCAGTTTTACTTAAATACAGGTAGAAAAGGGACCACCAAGGGCTGGGATGATCAGGACAATGATCATGGCTAAAGTGGGTTCTGAAGGAAAGGCAGAGCTCAGGCAAAGATAAGGAGAGTTACAGGTGCAGTGGGGAGGGGAACCCAGGCCTGAGCCATGACCTGCTGCTTGGAGCTTCTGGGAGAAATGGGCAGATTGGGGAGGAGGCTAGTATAAATGAATACTGACTGATGACTTGGGAGAAGTGATGGGCCATCCAGTGGAATTAAATCAGGGTCACATGGTGGCTACCAGGATTGGACTTGGAATCCACTTGAGTCAGTGGTAACATTACATTCCCTTTGCTGTCTCCAGTAAGAGGCATAATTCAGAGCTAAGAAGTCAAATTGCTTATGCTACATGCTCAGCTGCATTAATTAAAATACTCAAATGAGTTCCCTTGAATCATTCAATTTCAGTAGTAAGGCACAGAAAGCATCCATTTCAAGCATGTAATTGATAGAAGACCAGAGGCAAAAAATCTGGTAGAGAACAGCTTGTTTTTTTCCTTAATGTCGCCATTTACACACTGATGTATGTGATTGCTTAGATTCTGGGGCTAGAATTACTTTTCCTCATTTCAGAAAAAAAGTTAAATGATTGCAAAAAGAACTTGAAACTTTTGTCTATGGATCAGGTGGTAAAATCTCTCCCAAGATGAAGGCACATTTTTCTCTTCCTCCCAGGGTGATTTTCAGCAGTTTCAGCTTCACTTTAGAGAGCAGGGGGAGCTGGCAGTGCAGGCTTTCATTACTTCATGATGTTTTTCAGCAAAGTGAGAGATGGTTTTTCCCTGAGCCTTGTGGATTGATGTCAGATCTCAACACACTATTTCATGTGGAGCACTATTTCATTGCAGCCATTTCATTGCAGCTATTTCATGATTGGACATTACTGGGAAACAGGAACAAGCAATGCCATCAGACCCCTTGTGCTTTTCCTAAGCAGAACTGCCCTTTGGTTCCTTAGATGGTGGCTGGTTGTTAAGTTACTGGAGTCATTGTAAAAGGGGTCCTTTGAATCTCCTTCCAAAACTTAGTTGTAGTGTTGCCTGCACAGCCTCAGCACATCTTTGGTGTAGCTCTGGCTTAACCTGCCTGAAATACTTTAAACAGTTCATCGCGTTCTTCTCTAAAAGGAGATGGAAAACTGTCAGTATTCTCAGAATGCTTTTCTTCTAGATAGAGGAATGCCTGTAATTTAAGGATCACTGTCCTTTCAGAACTTGATTTAAGACGAGGTTAGAGTGAGATCTTGGAAACCAGAGCTTACAGCCAGCTCACTGTTGTAATGAGGACCTAGGCGTAGGTGGCATCTGTCATGGCAGGGAACCTAAATGCATGTGCCCTGAATACCTACCATTGGTTCTGTAGGAGAGTGGTCTAATCCCTTCACTTAAACTCAAATTCTCAATTTTTTGCCCATACAATAAACTTACTGAGGTAACTATCCCTTGTGATTTGTCCTAACTCTAACATCTGTTTCTATAGCTATTTGATCTCATAGTCTTTAAGTATATAAATATCTGTGTGTCAAGAATACTAAAAGAAAAAAATATTATCTTCACTCGGAACAGATAGGATGAAATTGGATTAAGCTGACATTGCCAATTTCTCTCCTCTTCAGCAGCCTCAGTAATCTCAATTCTTTTCATCTTTCCTCATATCTTCTCTGCTCCCAAACCTTTAATCTTCCCTCTTCAGTGTGGTAGTTTACCCCCACAGAGCTGGAGTTTTATTTGTTTCTCAGTTAAGTGTCATATTTTAGAGCTTGCTGTAAGCCTTACATCATTGCTCCCAGCCACTCAGACTTTTCGTGTAGAACAGGATTTTATGTAACTGATCAATTGCCTTACAGGGCAGACACGTAGGAGTGGGAGTCAGAGAGCAATTTTCATTCTCCTTCTCTTACAGTGAGCCACTCAAGGGCAGCCCACAGTGAGCATTTCACACCCTGCGCTGCAACCAGAACCCTCTTGTTAGAAAGAATGATGCCCCTGCAGAAGAGACTCTCAGGGTCTATTTCTTTTGTTAGCTTTCACATAAGTGAACATGGTTGGAGACAAAAACCTCATTGTTAGAATATGGATAAAGTGAACCCACTCATGCCTTTGAGGCACCCCCACTCAACACATATAGCCCCACTAAATCATGGCTATCAAGCCCTGAGCTATGTTCCCAGTCCAGAATAATTCTCATCCCTCCAAATCACACTAAATCACAGTATTTCAAAGGACTTTTCATCCTTCCAGAAATTTTTAGTGATTGTTCACTAAATACTTGATGTTGGGATAAAGTTTAGTTTCTGAGGTGGTGCTATTTTATCATGGTAAAAAGGAAAAAAAATAGTATTTTATAGCTTACTCAATTTTTTTCATAAAAATGAAGACCCCAAACATTGGAATAATTAAGCCTTAATTTCAGAATGTTATTTCTTGCTAGATTTCAAAGCAAAACACTGATGTAAATGCACTGTAAGTAGCTGGCCCTCATGTCATGATCACAAACCAAGCAGAGTGGGAGGCCAAAACCTTGGGACAACCTATGAGGATCGTCCAGCATTTGCCACACTCCCCTAAAAGGCCTTCCTCAAACACTGACTTCTTCCACAACCCTGAATTCCGAGTCTTTCCCACATTTCAACCCCCACCCACTTTCCACTCCCTTCCCACTCCTTAGCCTCACTCCTCCCCCACAGCTGTGTTTTCGCGAGGTAGCATTTGCACAGTAATTCCATCTCAGATCAGAATGTAATTATAAACCAAGATGGGGCTTTAATGGGGATTTTTCATGCCTGTGGTAAAATTCAGGAGGCTACCAGGAAAATCAGAGTGAGCTGCTGATCTTTAGTAATGCATTTTTAGTAAATTACCACTTTGAGTGAAGAATTAGAAAGAGTTAAAGAATCTATACCAACAGATCTCTTCTGAAGCATAGGTAGAAGTCACTGTGTGGACGAGGAGTGACTGGCCTTCAACTGTATTTTACTTGGCCACAACCCAGATTTGCAGTACTGTAAATGTGCGTAAAGTCACAACTATTTCCAGGGTTTCACAGCAAACCCCTCACGATGTGATCCTTTTCTTTTTCAATATCTCTCTTGCTGGCAAGTGTCCTATAAGGAAATATACCTGCTAAGCACATTTTACCTGCATGTTCTCGGTGTAGTGGAATTCTTGCTGAGACTGGATTCTCCCCTGAAATGTATACCTGAGGTTTGAACAACACAAAAACTGAGTTCTCCTTGGTCCCCAGATTTTATTCACTGTCTCTGATCAGGCCACTGTCCCCATCCCACAATTTAAATTTCACCACCTCTTTGGCATACAGCATCACCAAGTCTTTGGAGCTCTACTGTGCTTGGTGTAAGTTGTTCTTGCTCATGTACGAGTGAGGGAGCTGTGTTTCTTCCCACTTTTTCCTAAAGGCCTGGAGGACCCCCTGTGATCTAGTTGTTTAGCTCTGACCTCACATAATCTCACTGGGATCAAATGAAGCTCCAACACTGAACTCAAATCATATGCCATGACAGGATCACAGTAGCACAGGACCACAGGTGCTTTCTGGACAGGAAATTGATGCATGGAAGGTGTGCATCCTCCAGGATGTACCAGCCAGAGCCCAACTTGTTGTCTAGTCCTCTGACTAAGTCCTGAAATGGAGATTATAGAATTTTAACTAAAATAAATATTAATTAATTTTGTTCAGAGTTTTAGTTAATAAGTTTGACTTAAAAGTCAAAAACACCCCTCCTGTCATACCTGATGACCTTGTCTGCCTTGGCTTCACCCTCCTTCTTAGAAGGACAACTATAGATCATACCTGGTCATTTTGTGGCTTATGTCTGAGCTCAGCACCGAGAAGAGAGGAGCACCCTGTTTCTATGGGCAGGAGCCAGGGGCAGCTTCTTTTCCTCAGAAAACCAGAGGCCCACCCAGAGGGAGGCACTTCAATACTGTTAATTAAGTGGCTGATGTCACAGAGGAGGTCCAGAATGTACATCAGAAATCTCATGTGTTCAGAGGTAGGACTTTCGAAGGTGATTGGATGACAAAAGCTCCAATATTATTGGTGAATTAACCCTGTGATAAACCATAATCTCATGGTACTCTTGAAGGGGATGAAAACAGAACCTGAGATTTAGTCAAATGAGCTGGACTTTGGAGGTCTCACTTTAGTTCTGTCCAGTCTGAAGCCCCTTTCTCTTTTTATCTCTCTCTGCTTCTTTGCTGCCTAGTTAATTAAACAGCTTTTCTCCACCACATCCTCCCCCCTTTATGATTTTTCTATCTCACCATAGGCCTCCATCAGTGGAACCAGCTGACCATGGACTGCAACTCCTGAAGACATGAGCCAAAATAAACCTTTCCTACTTTACACTGATAATCCTAGGCATTTATTACAGTAACAGTAAGCTGGCTGACATGCTGAATAAAGGGAAAGCACTATCCAGGTCCTGTTAATTCTGGAACAGTGACCTGTCCTTCCGCATTGAAGGGGCTCTTGTGTCCTGGTTATGTTACTATCCTTCACCCACTGAGCTAGTCATTTTTGAAAAATGGAAAAGGGTGGAACACACAACTGCAAAGCAGAAGAAATCGCCTTGAATATGAGTTAGTGACAGTGGGAGGCCTTCCCTGTTTCTTCCACCAGCTCAGCAGAAACTTGGCACATCCTCAAGTACTTGGGGGAGAGCGCTAGGTTCTTTTTCCACTTGGTGAGCGTAGGATGATTGGTTACAGAGCCCCACCCCCATGGCACCACTGCTCCTACAGCTTTGTTCCACTTGGTTAAGCCTTTTTCTTCCCTGTCCTTCAGTAAGGAAAATCAGAAATTAAGTTGTTTCAAAAATAAAATGAAAGGTTCCTGAAATTCCTTTTCTCTTTCCAAATTTTCTGGAGCCCTTCCCTTTACCAGGAATTCTTGCTCTCAATCAGTATAAAGTATCTTGGTTTACAGAAGGCTTTGCCCATGAAGTGGAACTTTCCATACATGAGTTGGTCATGAGTCTCATGGTAGTAAGTCCATTTAGTTTTAGTTCTAACACTGCTGTTTTCTGAAGAGCCCAAGTTAAAGCTGGGCACCTAGGTGGACCACTTCTGTCCATGGAGACCTCTGCTAAGACTGCCTGGCTCACATGGAAACAAACTTTATTGTTGTGAACTAAGTACATTTACAACAGAATAGCAAAGAAAGCTGAGCTACAGGCACCAGAGATGTGTGCAGAAAGGTACTGACCAAGCAATAGTTGCTGGCACTCCAAAAATCTATTTATTACTCTTCCCTCTAATTTTTTTTTTCTTTCTTTTTTTATTTTTAGGAAAGGGTCTACAGGGTGTTCAGGGTCTCACTACTAGATTGGACTTGTAGTGATCCACCTGTTTACAGCCTCCCAAGAGCTGGGATTATAGGTCCACGCCACCATGACCAGGCTCAGTTGCCATCTTGGTGTACCATGGGGGCAGGGCTGGCACGGCAGGCCCCGGGACTGAACCCCTGGCCCCTAAACCTACTTGCAGGCACTTTAATCTGCTGAGCTGTTTGGCTGGCCTTCATTTTTCTTTTTGTTCTTTTCTATAATTACTCATTAAAATACTTAAGGCAACTAAGTTTATTGTATTTCATGTTGTATGGAATTTGAGAAACATTTCTCCAGGGCAGAAGGTTGGACATGCTATTTGTCCCAGCGGGCGGTGCTCTGCACACTGCTGACAGGTCCTGTGATCCATACAGGGAGGATGTATGTGTCCCCTCCTCCTGAGTGGAGTCGCCTGGTGTGAGAACGGGCCCTTGCCTGCCTTTCCAGGGAGCGAATGGCCTCTCCAACAAGCCAGGAGCGTTTTAATGACAGCTCTGCTTGTCACAGGCTCCAGCTAAGTTATTTCATTTGAAAGCTTCCCTCTTGTAGAAGCCATGGGTGCGGCAAGGGCTCATTCTCAGGGCCTCCCACCATGTACACATTCTGCAGCAGTGAGTCAAACACATTGTTCCTCCTCGGTGGGGACGTTCTTCAGCATTGCCAAGTAATGTTCACAGAGACTGGGACCTGTAGCGACCTAGCCCAGAGAGCCTGATCAGTTTTCAAGGCCCCGGGGGACTGTCCTCTGCCTAGAAATTCACTTATCTTCTGGAAGTTTATAAATTGGATGCTTGCGATTTTCTTCAGAATTACAGCAAAATTCTTGCTAAGTGGGGGTGAGACTCATAACACGATACTAAGGAATTTGAGCAGTTTTCAGCTTAAAAGCTGGCCTCTGAAAAATATCAGAATAAGAAACAAACTCACCCAGTGCTCTGTGCTACATGATAGCGGAAAGGACTCAAGAAAATGGGGATGGGGTCCCAAGGTCCCCAAAGTAAGGTGAAAGATTGGGGAACAACAGAGCCAACAGTAGATCACCAGAGGAGACACACACAAAAAAGAGATTGCTGTGGGTTTGGTCACCACATTAGATCATCAGGAGGACTTGAATTATTGTCTGCAACTTTTTTTTGTAGTTTTTAGGGAAGGGTCTATAGGGTGTTTAAGGTCTCATTACCAGATCAGGCTCATAGTAATCTGCCTGTTTACAGCCTCCCAAAGGCTGAGATTACAGGTCCACACCACTATGCCCAGTCTCAGTTGCCATCTCAGTACACCCTGGGGGTCAGGCCAGCAAGGTAGGCCTGGGGATTTAACCCCTGGCCCCTGCACCTGCTAGCAGGAGCTTTAATCCACTGAGCTATTTGTTGGCCCTTGCAATTTTTTTTTTAAAGAATTTCTTGGAGATGAAGCTATGGAGAGTGATCAAAGTAGGCTTTCTCAAGTAGTGTTCCAAAGGACCCTTGGTTTTGGTAATCACATCAAAAGTAAAATTAGAGTTTAGGCTGAATCAGCTGTGGTGCAATTTATAGATTACTTAAAGTTGGGGGGAAAGTTATTTCCAAAGAGTTTTGCTTTGTCTGCTACCATTATGGTACACATCTGTCCCATCCCTTCATTGATTTTCAAGTATAATTAAGAATCTCATCAGAAAGCAAATGCTTTGCCCACTTCCAGTTGGGCAAAAAAAGATACTTATATTTTGTTTTGGAAAGAATCTAGATAGACATGCACCAAAAAGAAGAAAAAGGAAAATTTGGCATAAATTACCTAAATTTCCACCCAAAATGTTGTTATCCTGCTACTGACACAACAGTTTACAACTTTTTCCCCTAACATCCATGCTCCCAGTCCAAACCAGAAATCTTTTTTTAATGGATTTGGTCACCATTCAAACAGAATTTTACAATTTAAAACACTACTGAAGCATAGTTAGTTTGGGGCTTAAAGAACTTGAACATATCAAGCAACATTCAAACTTGGAAATGCGTGAAACTCAGTCATTTGTTTTCAGAGTCTCTGTAGTACCTTGTACCTCTGCTGCCTTACATTGTTGGTGGATTTTCCAGCGGAAAATGGAAGGTTTGATGTGCAACTATGCCTGAGTGTGGTTTATGGCCAGTACCTCCTCTTTCTGACAGACAAGGATAGGCAGGACCAAGTCCTTCTTTTAAAGACTCCTCCCACTTCAGTCTGTGCTACTAAAGAGCCGGAAGGATGGAGAGAGCAAGCTTTGCCAGGGACCCTGGTCTCATTCCCACTCTGCACTGCTGCTCAGAGCACTGGCCCGGTATTTGATTGGATAGTCTGGAAGCAGCTCTTAAAAGGGCCAAAAGCTTCTTTCTCTGTGCTCCTTTCCCCTGCGTGTATCACTGCTGGACAGCTGTTCCCCTCTGGAGCTGAGGTTCTGCACATCTCCACCTCTGATAAATATACTGTCGGGCCTCAAGGATTAACCTGGAAGGAGCCTCTCAGGTGCAGCCACGTGGACCAGGGTGCTAGCCCAGGGAAACAGTATCCCTCTTAAATCAGGAAGACATTTCTGTGTACACAGCTCCCTTTTGTCAGTTCCCATGGTAGAAGACACTGCCATGCTCTTAGCAGTAGGGGGGCATCACAGCACCCAGTTCCCTGTTGTCTGGGGCCACTTGTCTCACTGGTGGCTGCCTCGTTTTTATGGTTGTTTCTCCCTTAGCTACTGGGGTGAGGGCAAACATACCAAAGAAAGGATATGCAAAGATATCACTCTTGTTCTTGTTTTTATAAAAATTCTGGCCTGGTGTGATGGTATATGGGTGTAATCCAAGCTACTTGGAAGGCTGAGGCAGGAGGATGGCACTCTCAAGGCCAGCCTGGGCACTTAACAAGACTCTAACTTACAATAAATAATGGGTTAGGGATGTAGTTCAGTGGTAGAGTGCCTTCTGTGCACAAGGCCCAAAACCCTGCATTCCATCCCCAGCACCCAAAACAAACTCTATTAAGAGATATTAAGGTATTTACAACTGGAACTTGAAATTAGATTTGAGCATGATCTGTGGATTATGTTCCTGATTCTTTAACAGATACTTTCCATAATCAAACCTTCCTATTCTTGTCCAGGAAGATAGTTATTGTTAGCAGAGTGAACGACAAGACTCCCCTATTAGTTTTTCTGCAAATGACTTTTTCTTACTGACTGAAGAAGCTGTCATTTTGGAAACAGTATGTTCTAGTAGAAAGAGCCAGGGGTCAGACAGACCTGGTTTCAAATGCCACCTCTTCCACCTCAAGCTATATGAGGTGAGAAAAAGTACTGCAGACAGTTTTGGTTTTCTAGCCTATCAGAGGAATGTTCTGTCAGAGTTGTGGAAAGGCTTAGAGTAGAATGTGTTAACAAATGACCAGCTGTTATGGTTTGTGACTAGGTGTCCCCCAAAGCCTCATGCAGTCATGGGGTGGCTTCTGGAGTTTGTGATAGACTATTGTGGGTGTGGATTCTGAATTTGCCCTTGGGTAGGTAATTTGCTTTACAATTTAAGGTGGGGAGAGAAGCTAGCTAGCTGCTTGAACTGCTGCCCCTCCCTTTGCTCCCTTGCTCTTTGCCGGGTTTGAATGGTTGCTTTACCTGGGAGCCAGCTGAGTATGGACTGAAATCTCCACTGACTGTGAGCTAATAAACCTTTCCTGCCTTCATTTTGGGTGTCAGGTATTTTGTCCCAGCAATGAGAGAAGAGTAACTGAGACATCAGCACAAAACCCTGCCAAGAGCAGGCACTTGGGAGGCACTAGAACCCTTTGGGGAGGAAGTGGCAGTAGGGTTGCTTTCTAGCCAGATCCTGTCACCAAGTTACTTGCCCTCTTGCTGCCTTGCATCCTCTCCTGCAATTTGGGAATGATGTTGACCATGATGCATGTATCCCAAGCGTGGAGAACACACAATTTAATACATAACCATAGTTGTCAGAGCAAATGAAATGATCCTGCTGATGAACAAACAACCTGTCCCATAACTCAGAGAATGAATAGGAGCAGCCTGCAGCATGGCCCCAAACACAGGGCTGAGTTCTTGGCTCTGCTGAACTGTCAGCTTCGTGGAGGCAGAGGGAGAGAGACTCAGAGAGACAGACAGGCAGGACAGGCAGAGATGTCCACGTGTCCCCCCATGGTGCCTGGTGACACCCTGATGTGAGCTGCACACTGTGGATCTCGAGGGATAACTTTTCATGATGATCTGGTTAAGCTGGTGCCATCCCTGCACAGTACTACCATAAAATTGTTGATTTATAATCCTGACATGTACATACACACACACACACACACACACACACACACACACACGTACATGCAACACTTTCTTTATATAGAAAACTCAGAAAATAAGAAGGATCATCATCTCTCTGCTAAATTTTAAAATAATAGCTGTTAGGATTATTTTGTTGCCAAAGACTGAACCCAAGCCCTTGTGCATGCCAATTGTTCCCTTTAACAATGAGCTACAGCCCTAGTCCCCTCTAGTCAGTTCATTTCAAATAACAGGCAGGGAGAAAGAAAACGACCAACAGGAAGCCCTATACCTGTCTTTGGTCTCAGGCTTGTGTTTCTTCTTTATTTCCCTATAGCTCCAGAAGTTCTTGCCCAGAAGCCCTACAGCAAAGCCGTTGACTGCTGGTCCATCGGGGTGATTGCCTACATCTTGTAAGTAAAGTTTGTCCCTTGATTTCTCCAAACCCACCTTTTTTATTGTGGCAAAATATACCCAAGGCAGAAATTATTATTTCAGCCATTTTAGGTGCATAATTCAGTGGCATTAAGTATATTTATGACACGGTACTATCATCACCACTATCCATTTCTGAGAGCTTTTTATCATCTCAAATGGAAACTTTGTACCTGTTAACTTTAACCTTAATCTCCTCTTCTCTCCATTCCTGTTCCCCTCTGTCTACTTTGTCTCTGGACCCTGACTACTCCAGCTACCTTGCATAAGTGGGATCAAGCACTAGATGTCCTTTTGTGACTCTCTCATCTCATTTGGCATAATCCCCTCAAAAGATCATTTGTGTCAGAATCTCTTGCCTTTATAAGGCCAGGACTGTTTTCATTGCATGTATATACCAGACTTGGTTTATCCATTCACCTGTCAGTGAACTTTTGAGTTGTTTCCACTTTGTGGCAATTAATTTTATAATTATTGAGAATAAAGCTGTTGTAAACACAGATGTATAAATATCTGTTGTAATCTGTGCTTTCAGTTCTTGGGGTTATATAAATTTCAGGATAGAATTGCTGGATAATATGATAATTCTGTGTTAACTTCTGAAGAATCACTAGCAGTTTCCATAGCAACAGCTCAAATTCACATTCCTATAGTAATGCACAGGGTTCCAATTTGCCTACATACGTGCCAAAACTTACATTTTCCAATCTTTGGTAATACCCATCCTCGTGGGTAGGAACTGATACTTCATTTTGGATTTAGAGTGAATTTCCATAATAGCTTATAACATTGGGAATCTTATTTATGTCTCATCTCAGCTTGGGGCAGGGGAATAATCACTATGAAAATATTAGGAGATCTTTAAAATAGATCATAATTGGGAAAAATATTATGAAAATAAAAATGTAGATGTTTCTTTTTTAGATTTCTCATTTCTTCTCAGATGCCTTATCTCCTAACTCAGGAAATGGGGGCCTAGGCCTTAGATTTTTATTATAACTGTTTCCAAATCATTAATTGTTTCTTGTTACTTTTTTGCCTGAAGCTATTTTAATTGCAGTTCCTTTTTGCAGTTATGAGGGGTGCTGTATCAGCTAGCTCCTGTGATGGTTAGGAATCGTGAATTCCCTCCTCAGCCCCAAGAGAGGGAACACCTTATGGTAGACAGACCCACTCCTGCACACAAAAAAAATGATCAGGGACTGTGTGAAAGTCCCCCCAGTGTGTGGCGTCCTGGTCTCCTCCGAGAGTGCTGACAGCGACCCCCCATGTTGCTCGTACTTCATTATCTGGCAAACAAGGGTCTTTCTACAGCACCATTCACCCGGGCAGCTTTTGTAGTTTAATGTGGATTTAGGTGGCAGCTCCTGTAGATTCTTGCCATTATCACAGGGGAATTTTATCCATTATAATGTACTTGGCCTAGAGGCCTCCCACTTATGGAAATAGGTACAGGGCAGATTCCTCTGAGGTCTAAGACTGACTCTGTGGTTGTAGTACTTTTGCTTTCAAAGCATATCAGCCCTTCTGCGTCGGTTTCATCCTCTTGTGGAGGAAATGGATTATAGCCCCTTCTGAGAATCTAATGGAAATTGTAAACCCTGTGTCCTAACAGAATTCCTCACATGTACATAGTTTGTCATGCCATTTTAGGGGAATTCCTGCATAAACAGATACTGGACATAGGCCCTGTGTTTTTCAGCCTGGCTTCCTAAACTCTCAACTCAAATTCTAATCAGAGGTCTTGCCTCTTGCAGCTTGATATAAAGAGGTTTTTGATTTGTTTGTTTTTTTCCCTGACCAAAGCTAGTGTTAATTATTCAGAGGGGAAAATCACCCCTGTTCTGGCCTTCTGGCTGGTTATTGTTTGAGCCTGGAACAACCTCAACTCTAGTCTGCACTAATGCGTGTAGAATCACTTTGGATTTATGTAATATAGTTACTTCCCTGCAGTCTTAAGTTGTGAGGGAGGCCAGTGGTACAGCAATAGGAGGTGCACAGCAAGCAATTATCCCTTGAGTTCCTGGGGCAAGCAACTTAAAACTAACAATGTCTTAACCTCAGGCTGCTGTAAATACCATTCAATGAGTAATTTGAACAACAGGCATTTCTGAATCGCATACTGGGGGGTGGAAAGTTCAAGACGCCAACGTGTTAGTTCCTGGTCCATCTTGACTTACCAACAGCCACCTGCTTGCTGTGTCATTCCTTGGCAAATAGCCAAACTCTCTAGCATGTTTTCTAACCCAGTCACATCACAAAAAATGGGGCTGTCATGATGGACACTAACTCATTGCCCCTTTTTATCTTCAGCTGGCTCTTCATGGAATACATATATTCAAGAGAGGGACCATGACACCCAGCATCTGTGGGAGAGCTCAGGGCCATCACTGAGCCCCTGCCCCAAGCCTAGAGCATTGCAGCCTGGTGCTTCCCGCCGCCCTCCATGGAGCATTCCAAGAGCAGGAGTCTTTGCCACTCTGCTGGCAGCCAACAGCCAGAGATCATCCTGTGCCCCCAGGAGGTCTGCAGGGTGGGGCGTGGCCCTGGACCATAAACTGGGCATTAGGTTTTGAAATGTAGAAACTAAACTAAATCTATTTATTCATCTTGCTCAGATGATCCACACTATCCAGACTCAGAGAAGACTTAAAAACTAGAGTGCCTATTTTCAAAATCACAATGAGATTCATGTCTGTGAGATAACTGGATATGTGAGCCAATGAACAGACAGTTTTGTCCCCTATAGGAAATGCTCGCAGAGGAACCAACTCAAACAAAAGTTCTCTTTGTAGACAGCGCACTGGAGTTGGGTGGCTGCAGATGTGCTCAGAAAGCACATCTTATATTAGTCTCCAGGTTGCCCTTCGCGGTTGAAGGAGGTTTCTGTCCAATAGCATAGCTCTGCCTCTTTTTGCTCTGGGCACCCATGACTGGTCCTTCTTCCTCCACATCTCCTCTCCATAGCTTCAAAGCCTGACTGTCAGCAACTGGACACCCCTCCTGTCCTTCCACCATCTCTTTCTCTAGTTTAGCATGGACTATTTGCTGCAACTCCCAGATTGGCGATTTGGGTTCCCTGGTTGCATTTTAGTTTGGCTACTTCCAAGAGATTTTTCAGAAAGATTCACTGCTCCCTCTGTCCTCTATAGTAGTGGGTTCTGTGCACACGAAATGCCATCTGCAGTTTTAAGTTCCTGTAGTTTTAGCCTCAAACACAAGTCCTGCTTGGCCATATTCCAGCTTTATTGTGGAGCCTGTGGCCCTCTCTCCCTGCTTCAGGGAAGTGACTTAGTTAATTATGTGTCATATTCTCAAAATATCCTGGTTTCAAAGAATGAGAGTGAGTTATCTGAAGTGTGAGGGGCTCCTGTGACAACAATGCAGTTAAGGGACGCCAACTTTGCATTTTATAAGTGGTGAGAGCAGCTCCTGCCAGTGACTTCAGACAGGGTGGTGTCCACTGATACCCGTGGCACTGCCTTGTAGAGGTGGCAGGGGGGTAACCACCAAGGGAGAAGCAGGAAGGGAGTGGTTCACAAATACCACTTTTCCACCCTAAACCATGTGGCTTTAGGCCAAGTGGAAAAACATTTTATCCCCTCTGCTCTGTGATTTTTATCTCAGTATCCTCTTCTGGAAACTGCCATTTATGTAGCAGCAAAAATACTTCAGGATATTAAGCTTGGAGAATGGAGGGCAAGGGGATTGACAGGGACTCACGTAACTAACATTCATTTTGCCTAGCGTGTCAGACGATATGAAGGGGATGCAGAGATGGATTCATTACAGGCCTGGCCTCCATGAAGCCTACTGTTTTCTGGAGACAACAGACAGCAAACTCTAAATCACAGTCCAGTGTTGTTGGCTGTCATGAGGTGGAAGTTCCTGGGGCAGAGCTGTGAACTGCCTGAGGCCTGAGGAAGGCTGTGAAGGACAGGTGACAGCCACCCAGGTCTGGAAGGACAGGTAGGAATCTGCCAGGAAAGTCAAACCAGGCCAAGGAGGCAGCTCTGCCCTTAAATAGTCCCTGAAAGACCATCACCTAGGTTGATGATTTATCCCTGAAGGCCCAATTATCTAAGATAGGGTTCTTTTCTGTATATGAGAAAGGAAGGCCCGTTCCTTTGAGACTATTTTAAAACATAGTTTGAAGGAGTTGACCCAGCTTCAAACTATTGATAGCAAAAATTTGAGGATGGGAAAAATATAATTCTGGAATTATTAGATGTTTTAGTTCCTTTAGCACCATACTGAGGACACAGAAGAAAAAGAGGTCTTTACTGTGCTTTTAAATATTTACTCATACCTATAATCCCAACACTTGGGAGACTGAGTCAGGAAAATAACAAGTCCTACTGGACAGTATAAGACCCTGTATCAAAATAAAAACAAAAAATAAAAAGGGCTGGGAGTGGGGTTCAGTAGCCCAAGGCCCCTGAGTTCCGTCCCCAGTCCTGAAGTAAAATGACTATGGGGAATAGAGGAAAGAGCAAAGCCAGGGCTGGCACCGAGCAGGACTGTGACCAGGGCTGTGACCAAATGGAGCAGGGGCAAAGGTGAGGAGAGGAGTGGTTCCACCCGACTCGTAGAGCACAGCAGAGAAGCCCTGAAGGAGGGAGGAGGAGGCCCGTGTATAATTCCCAGTGACACAGTGCCACGGACCCCTTCCAGGTGCTCATCTCCCAGCATGCTTTAGGTCGCATTCAGAGATCAGTCTCCAAAGTGTGTGGTGAGCATGTGCGCACCTCGGCGGGGTGGGTGGGGGCCCGGGGTGGACGATGTCCGGCTGTGGGGTGCCCCGCCCAGGTATCTCCCAGGTGATAGGTGGCCGGCACTGATACCTGACTGCCTACCTGAGAGAACTAGAAGGAAGGGAGACAAGATGGGATGGAAGTGTTTTAAAAGGAGGAAAAGATCAAGAGAGAAAGAAGCCGGGAGGGAGCAAGCTCCCAACCACAGAGAAGGCAAAGTCTAAGACGTAAAAATTAATTTGCAAAGCTCTGGAGTGCAGCGTGAGTGCTTGGTGTGAATCACCTCTGGATCGATGTCTGCGTCCCCTGCTGTTCAGTCTGGAGAGCTAATTTCACTGCTCACAGCTGTACTGTATGTTTTGTAATTCCTCACTACTGGCGGTGGGAAGTCACAGAGGTTTGCATGGGCGGGGGCTGCCTTGTGTTTGGCCCTGTAGTACCTCTCTCCTGCTGCCCCAGATGCTGGCGCAGGGCTATCCATCTGGGCGATTCCATGTGGATTAGGCTGCTTTCCTGGTGCTCAGGGAAGGGGGTGTTCTCCATTCCCACCCTCTTCTCCTTCCCAAGAAGCCCTTGTCAGCTCTGCTTGTGGGCCAACCTGAAAGGATGTATTTCCTTTTTTTCCTTCTAGTAGTCTCTCTCCCAGATCTTTCTCTAATCTGCTTTCACATTCTCATCTTTCAAGCATTACTCTAACCCCAGAGAAGGATGTGTTTGTGTCAACAGCTCATGGCTGGAGTTGCCTGGTCCCTGGCGTGAGGTAGGCCTGCACCCTCCAGCCTACTTGCCTCTAAGTTTGCAAGCAGAAACCTCTGGGAATGCACATAATCAAGTAGGTAGTGACTGACATCATTGGATCTATACATGTAATGATTCTGACCTCATTGGTCTAGTCTATAAAGTCATCTACTGAAACCCAATTTGCTTACTAGATAGGACCTGTGAATAACTGCAAAAGATTTATCAGTTTTAAAACCTTTGGTTTATTTTTATTATTTTTTAGGTTTCCACAGTATCTAGAAGAAAGTAAATAAACTTAGTTTCCTTAATACAGGCCACAGATATTAATTCAATGAACACTTGTTGAGCTCTTGCCAAGCACCAGGACAGAAGGGCAGATGGTGACTGCCCCAGCGTATCAGACCTGCCTCAGTGTATCAGACCCACTACGTGTCAGCTGCCCAGACCTGGCCAATGGTGCTAATGCTTTTCAGAAATAGGCCTTCAGCCACTTTTGTCACCTTAGACTAATTGCAGAGAAATATTATATCATCCTTTATGAACATGCCTTTGAGTATGTGTTCTTAGGAACTTCAAGCCATTCTTTACAGTCAAGGTTCCTTGGCTAAATCCATGGAAATATTGGTGCACAAGATCAAAGTTTAAAGCAGGCGTAAGACATGCTATCAGCACATTCATAACACACAAAACAGTAAAGAAGCTCTCACCTGCCCTGTTCCATCAAATTCTACAGGGTTTTAGCAGAAAAAGATATTTTGCCTTTCTGTCCCCAGGCAGCTAGATGGGAGCACAGCCCTGCACTCAAGCAAGTCAACAAATGATGTTGGAATTTGGTTCAATAGCAGTGCAGATTGTTTTTCTTCAGTCCCTGTGTCCCACAGACAGGACTATAACGAGGGCAGGCATTTTCCTCCAGATATTTCAGGAAAGAAGGCTGCTCAGAATATTAGGCATCGATTTCATAAATGCAGATACTTTGGGCTATTTGTTGATTCTGTGGAAGATCATGTGGCCTTGTCACCAGCTCCAGTTCCAAATGTGCAGTACAGCAGAATCAAGATGCTGAATTCAGAGCAAGTTTAAAAAGACCATGCATAAGATAATGTCCCCCCATCTTTGTGGTGACATGTCAGGCTGGTTATCTAAAGGTTCATGTGATTTGGCTTGAGGGTTGTACAAAAAGATTTCTGAGCTGTATCTTGCCCTTTAGGAAAAAGCAGGTTGTCTAGCCTCTCATGCACTAATTCCCTTCTCAAGAAACAGAAAGTTAAAAAAAAAAAAAAAACTCACCTTCTAAATATCTCATAAAATGGGATGCTACATTTAAGTCGCAAGTGTAAGTCGTGTCTGGCACTCAGCTGTGCTCACTAGATGGTGGCTCCTGTCACTGACTTCTCCGAGACACACTCACTGTAATTAGTGTCTTCTCTGTAGAAAGGTAAATGCCCACTGTCCTGCATGTGAGGCTGGACCACAGAACTCAGCAGGGCAGGATTCGGGTCTGTCTTATCCCCTGCTGTTTGACAGCACCTCATTTATCATCAGTGCTCTGTAGGTAGCTTAGGACTGGACTGAAATGGCCTTTGTTCTTCTAGAGCAGAGCCCAACCAAATGCCAGCTCTGTGACCAGCTCTCACCTCTTCTCCAGAGCCCGAAATGAGGGGTTGGATTGAGTGATGACTTCTTTGTTCATGACTTTGAAAATCCCCTTCCTATGCAAAGTCTTCTTTAAACACCTGCAGCTTCTATGTGTTGTCTCCACATGGGAGCAGGGGCTGCCTCCTCTGCATGTCATCAGATAGACAGCTGCTGAAGGAAGGAGGGTGTCAGGTTCAAGGAAGTAGGAGCTCAGGAAATATCTTCTGTAGATTTGCTGTGCTCATTCCACAGGGTGGAAGGGTGTCATTTTTAGGAGGCTTTCCTGCAAAAATAGCTGAAAAACTATTACACTTGGGAAAGCTGGTTAAAACTTTCTTTTCCAGAGTAAACATCCATTTTTGAGAATTCTGCTCCAGCTTTTTTCTCTTTCAGCAGAGCCGTGTATCAACCCAAGGCGCCTCACACATGCTAAGCAAGCGCTGTACCACAGCCACATCCCCAACACATCCTGATGCTCTTAGCAGCTTGCGTGCACATGGCTGTACACAAACAGGTGTTGGGTGCTTCATGTAAAGCATTCCTGTTCATCGAGGAATCATTGAATCAGTTGGCCCATATCCCTTAAATCATGAAAAATACAAAAGAAATCCAAAAAGTCCCTGACTTATGGACAAGTTTCATCCTGGGAGAAAGTTCATGAGTCACATTCATTCGTAAGTCTGACAAAGTGAGCTCATGCATGTTTGACACAAATGGACAATGTCCATAGCTCTCTGCTTCCTAGCAGTCCCCTAAACAGTGCCATTGACTTTCCTCCTGCTTCTGGACATCCTGAGCTCTGACTCTACTGCACTGCAGAGTCCATGCACAGCAGCACCACTGGGACCGTGTCCAGCAGACACGTGAGCATCTCAGAATCAAAGTAGGAAGATAAGCACTGCCACCCCAGTAATAAGATGTAAATGCTAGGCATAATGGTGCTCCTCTATGATCTCAGCTACTCAGGAGGCTGAGACGGGAAGATCTATAATTTAAGGACAACCTGGGCAACTGAGCAAGATCCTAACTCAAAATAAAGTTTTTAAAATTAAGATTGGGGCTTGTAGCTTAGTGGTAGAACACTTGCTTAGCACATGTGAGGCCCTGGGCTTGATCCTCAGCATCACAGTCAAATGAGACACACAAGAAACAAGAAAGTTTCTTTCTTTTTACTTTTTTTTTTTTTGTAGTTTTTAGTAAGAGTCTACAGGGGTCTGCAGGGTCTTACTACGTAGATTGTACTCATAGTGATCTGCCTGTGTTCAGCCTTCCAAAGAGCTGGGATTACAGACACAAGTCACCACACCCAGTCTCAATTACCATCTCAGCATGCCCTGGGGTTAGGGCCGGCATGGCGTGCCAGGGATCAAACCCTGGCCTCTGTGTCCGCCTAAGCAGGTGCTTTAATCTGCTGAACTATTTGGCTAGCCCTTCTTTCTTTTGTCCCTTCCTTCCTTCCTTCCTTCCTTCTTTCCTTCCTTCCTTCCTTCCTTCCTTCCTTCCTTCCTTCCTTCCTTCCTTCCTTTCTTTCTTTCTTTCTTTCTTTCTTTCTTTCTTTCTTCATTTGGTACAGGGTGTTGCTTCACAGCTCAGACTGATAGTGATCTTCCTTTTTTAGCCTCCCCAGCCCGGGGCTTACAGATAAGCACCACCACACCTGGTTTCAAGGCCAGCATGGCCTGTGATACCCAAGATCAAACTCAGGACCTTGTGCTTGCCAGGCAGGCCTTTAGACTGCCAAGCTGTTGTCTCAGCCCATACAAAGTTTATTGAGAAAACAAAAGAAAGAGATAGCACTTAACCTAGACTGAGGATTGGAGTGGTTTGGAGGGGGCCTGAGAAGGTGGGGCTGGAGTCCACAAGAGGTAAAAGCATGTGAAGAGTGACTCTTCCAACAAGCTTTAGCCCCTTGTGACACCATCACCACCATGGAAGCTGTTACAGAGGAGACAATGGGGCATAGACAGGCCAAAACCAATGTGTGTGTCCCAGCAGCAGTGTCCAGGAGGCTGGCTGAGCACAGAGCAGAGGTGAGGGGTCCCAGCCCTAACCCTGACAGGTCACCAAACAAGGGGGACATGAAGAGTTCTGTACATGAGCAGGTGGGTCACAGCTAGGGAGGGTAGCAGCCCAACACAGAACAGGGCACAGAAGGAATGATTCTACAATAGAAACATGATGAGAAGGGCCCAGGAGCCACCCCCTATGCCTGGGTGACAACCTGGGGACTTGCTGGACTGGCCCTGGGCTTGAGAGGAGGGCTGGAGTGGTGCAGGTGAGGCCTCCAGGCCACGGCAGCTGCTGGGCTTTGGTCAGGAGGGAGGGAAGGGCAGCAGCTCACATGAATGGCAAAAGCGAGACTGTTCCCCCGGAGAGGACCCTGTGTGCTCACGCCAGGGCCTTACTGCCTGTGCAATAAACACAGGGCACTGGCTTGCGAAGTCTTCCAGCCTGTGCTGATGACCCAGACATGTGACATCTTGACCCTGTCCACATGTCCGTGTGCATACATGCCTGTCTAGGCCAAGAGAGCTTCTGCAAAGCATTCACAAGGATCAATTGCAGGAGTGGGGATGAGAACCTGGGAGTGAACTTTTCCGTTCCATTTCAGGTTTTTTAAAAGTATGAGCTTGAGTTGTTCTTATGAAAACAAAACAAACTTTAGAATATTCTGCAGGGGCAGGATTCAGGCACCGTAAGCCATTGCAAGGTTCCGGGGACCCTGGTGGGCAGCAGCCTTAGCCACACCTCCTCCCGGGTCAGTGGGTACACAGAGCTCCCTCCTTCTCACAGCTCCAGCACCCCAAGAATGACTAGCAAGGAGCTGAGGCTTGACCTCCTCTCAAAAGTGGCCTTCCCGGGCTCTACCTCGGCCTGTAACTCAGAGTCACCTTCCTGGTGCATACAGGGCCAGAGCATACTGCGTGCACAGCAGGCCACGTCTGCTGCTGCTAGAGCCTGCGAGCTCATCCAAGGACACAGGCAAGCTCTTACCCATGCAGCAGTCTGCACTAGGCATCCAAGAGACCCGCATTGTGGTGCCCCAGACTCAGACAATGGAAATTTGTAGGGGCCATGGCACACTGGTTAGAATAGCCACTATCTGTGATCATTTAGGGTTGCATTTATTTTAAATGTCAGCTTGCCCAACAAACATCTATGGGCCACGTTAGCTCTGGGGAGGGCCTGTCTCAGCCCCAGGTGTGTCTGCAGAAGCTCCCCGAGGGATCTCATCGATTCCTCCAGTGTGAGTACAAATGCTGCTGGAGCATTTCTAGGCCAGACCTGACCCTGGCTGCAGGCCTCTGCCTCCAGCCGCCTTCTGGATGCCTCCCTTGTATCCCTCACACCTACCTGTTCCAGCGCTCTGCACCCTGTACGGAGTCGCTTCCTCCCCCTCCATGAGAGGTGGTACATCAGGAGACAGGATTTGTGTAGGGTTTGTATGGAATAGGCCAGAGCCTCAACTATGGGCCCAGATGTGTCCCTCCTGCCGCCTGCTCTTTCCTCTCTCCCTCTCCCACCCAGTCTTTAAACTGTGTCATCACTAGAGCCTGCCTCACTGTCACCCTGTGGTGGGGTTGCACTCCAACTGCCACCCACTGAGCCCATCTACCTGTCTTTGTTCTGTAGACCAGATACTGAATTGTCTTCACCTCAAGTCTGCCCCTCTGGACACAAAGCCAACTGCCCCCATTGCTGCTTCGTCTGCATTGTG
This sequence comes from Ctenomys sociabilis, assembly GCA_004027165.1. Taxonomy (NCBI): domain Eukaryota; kingdom Metazoa; phylum Chordata; class Mammalia; order Rodentia; family Ctenomyidae; genus Ctenomys; species Ctenomys sociabilis. The sequence goes on along the minus strand of PVKA01002534.1, from coordinate 45,424 downwards.
CAAAGCTGTCCTATGTCCCACAGGCCTGACCCTTCCTTAGGGAGGGGAGCAAAGTTCTCAGCAGCCTCCCTGCTGTTCACATCAGCTGTCCACGCCAGCAGCTCCCTTTCCTTCTCCCAGCATTGGCCATTGAACCCAGGAAGCCTTGAACTAGAATCTAAGCTCTTTTTTACTTTGTGTCTTGATACAAGGTCTCACTAAGGTGCCCAGCCTGTTCTAAAATTTGTGATCACCCTGCATCAGCCTCCTAAAGCAGGCTAGCTACATTGGATGTAGCAGCACCAAGTGCCTGTTTGATGTGTGTTGAACTGTGCCCTTCTCACCGCTTGGTCACTCCTTCCTATAGCCCCATCAGTTTCTCCTGTGGATCTCTAACACCTCCTGAAATGGCATAGGCATCCCACCTGTTCCCCCAAAGCCAGCTTGCGTTCTGTGCCTCCACTGTGCCTTCCCATGATGGCCTGCACTCTGCTCTATGGTTGTTGCCACCTACATTCCTCCTGGCTGGCTGGGTCTGTCCTGCTGCCCTGAGTGCAAACAGAGAGTTTCTATCTCAGTCTAGCTCCAGTAGCAAACCCAGGACCTGGCCTACAGAAGGAGCAAAGTGGATGTCAGTGACTAAAGCCTCCATATGCCTAAGGCACTCAAGCAGCCCATTTTCTGTGGCTATCCAGAATGCCACAGACTGTGAATATGTAGTATTCATTTGGCTCATGCTCCTAGAGACTGGGAAGCCCAAAGGCGTGGTGTTGGCATCTGGGGAGGTCCTGCAGCAGAAGGAGGAAGGGCAAGAGCGATGGCACAGGCAGAGAGGGGAGGGGAGCCCAGGCCCCAGATGACAGCAGTAATCAATGTATGCCATCATGGCATGGCCACTCTTAAAAGTTTTACCTCTTAATACTGTCCCAGTGAAAATTAAATTTCAACATGAATTTTTTGAAAAAGACATTGAAGCCATAGCATAGATTAAAAATGAAGACCTTGGGATTCTATATGACTCATGTGAAAACAAAAATACTTCTTTAAAGTGCCTGTTTATGGTCATTTTAACAGGTATCCTGTGCCATGGTATTGCATTTTGGTTTTCAGCCACATTTTCCTGATGATTAGTAACACTGAGCATTGTTTCGTATACTTGGTCCATTTCTATGTGTTGGCAAGAAATAAAAAACAAAACAAAAACAGAAGACAGCAGAGTGTTAGTGAGAGGCTATTGGACAACCAGTATAAAAAATAGTACAGAGTTTCCTCTAAAAATGAAAAATAGAATCCAGCAGTGTTGCAAAAGAAGTAGAGTCCAGGTCTAGAAGAACATGGCTCTCCCATATTCGTAGTTTTATTAGTCACAGTGGCCAAAAGGCAGAAACAACCTCAGTGTCCATCAACAGATGAATAGATAAATAAAATGTGGTATGTCCAGAGAGTGAATACTATTCAGCCTCAGAAAGGAGAGAAATCCTGTGCCGTGATATTCCATAGATGAGCCCAGAGGATGCTGTGCTAAATGAAATAGCCCAGTCACAACTGATTCCACTGATATGAGGGATCTATAAGGAATCAGTTTAATGGAATAAAGTATGGTTGGCAGAGGGACGGTGAGAAAGGCAGTTGCTTATCAAGGGCATAAACTTTCAGTTAGCCGAGATAATAAGGTCTAGAGAGCGGCTGTATGCCATTGTTGCTGTGGTCGACAATGATGTGTTATGCACTTAAACATGTTGAGAGGGAGATCTCATGGTACATGTTCTTACCTCAGAAGCACAGTGTGTGATCCAATTAAATAAAACCACAGTCTGATGTCACACAGGCTGGCACTCTTCTACCATCACTTCTGACACCAGCATCTATCTCCCTGTGTTTCTGCATCTTCTCTGGTATCAAGATCCGTGAGGAATGCAGCCATAGAGCATAATGTAAGGAGGGCCAGGATACGAGCACAGGCAGGGAGGTGCCTGATATCAGCCAATAAAGGACAGAGAGAGGCGGCTGCTGGTGAGTGGACACCCTTTCGGCACACATCCCCATTTGTCACAGGGGTGCAGGTACATGGCCAGGGCAAAGAGGCAGAATAACATAGCACAGGATCATGACTGAAGTGGATGCTCAGAGCCTCTCGACAGGAGCTTTTATGGTGTTGCAGCATTTCAGTCTCCAAGAAAAATTTCGCTGCCAAATCAGCCTCAGTTGAGGCTATTGCTGAATTTCACATTCATTGCCGTTCCATGGAAAACCTTCTCCGCTATGCAGTGGGCCTGTGTCCAAGAGAGCCATTCTGGGTGACCCAAACAACACAGTCCTCAGGAGGCAGGGCTGTCTGCCCTCCAGCCAGGTCTGCACCCTGGGGTCTTTGGAAATGATATGGAGTATGAGTGTTTCTAACGCCTCCAGTCGAGTGAACATAGGAACTAGAGAGTGAAGTCTGCTGGGAACATTGAGGCCTTGTAGGTGGGGATGGAGGCTGAGTCTCCTCTACCCCAGGAAGGGCTTTTTCTCCACTTCCAAAGGCAGCCAGGGGACTCAGTAACTAGTTAGCCTGCTTTTTTTTTTTTTTTTTTTTTTTTTTTTTGTTCTTCCAAGCATCAATCCCACATGTGCTAGGGGCAGGCTCTGTCTGACATTGATACACAAAGGCAAAAATCAGAGGTGGTCATGGACAGATCAGAGCCGAGGACAGTGTGGAAGTGCCCGCTACACTGACAGGGAGGTTGTGCCAGGGCCAGGTGAAGGGTGCCAGAACAGCCAGGAATAGTGCTCAGCTTTATCTTGGTCCAGAAAGAAGAAGCTCTGGTGTGAGCTAGGGTTGGAAAGGTTGGGCCCCCACTGCACCTTGAGGGTGCAGTGGTCAAGTTGAGGGCAAACTAGATGACCTACATGGACAGCTCAAATTCAGAACCCAAAGAGAAGCTTTGAGTCTCAAGTCTCCTTTTTCTGTGTGAATAAGCACACCAGTTCAAAGAGTATAGACCACACCAGGTGTGGTGGAGCACACCCGTAATAATCAGTGCTGGGAAGGCTGAGGCGAGAGGATTGCATAGACCAGAATTCAGCGGAGTAGGTTCCAGGTCAGACTATGCAGCATTGCTAGTTTCTTTGCTTTTGAAGTAAGGATGGCATAAGGCTTGTATAGGAAGGTGGGTGGGTAAACATCGCAGGAGTAGCACAGGGACCTTGGGCAGTAAATACACCTACATACACCCAAGGGGGTGAGGGCAGGGAGGGATCAGTTACCAGGATGTGACAGGATGCAGAGGGTCTGCTTCCAGAAGAGGAGGGCACTTCTTCTAGAAGCACAGCCACCCTGAAAAGTGGGGGCAGGTTGGGGGATGATGTGGACACCCTGATGTCCCCTGTATCTCCACCTCTGCTGCAGTTCCCTGGGCCAGTGCCCTCTAATGTCCAAGAGTACCAGCCTCACTCACCTGTCCACTCAGACCAGCATATTGGGCACAGGGCAGAGTGCCTCAAAGAACTTGATGGAAGATGTCTGGGACACTTGTTTTAGGGCTGTGAGAGTGACATGTGCACTGCTCTCGGTGGGGCTCCTGACCCAACATGAGGTTCCAGGTGAGGCTGAACTAGAAAAACAAACTAAGTCTAGCTGCATGTTTGTGTACGTGCGCCACAGGAAGGTTGGTGGTGAACTAAATAGTGACAGGAAGTGGGACAGCTGTAACACACATCCTGGGACACAGCTCAGGGCAGATGGTCCTGTGACGATGGATGATGTTGGTCATGAAAATTTGGTGTGACACTGCACCATAAACTTTCAGGCCCAGAAAACCGAGAAGGGCTTCGTCTTCTGACAGAACCCCATGATGATAAATGATTTGTAGATTATGTGAAGGGTTTCATATATCAAATACATCACATTTTGGGGACATTAGTAAAGAACACAGATTGGAGGTGCTAATAGGCAGCCTCATGAGACTGATAGTCCTGCCCTCTTTTATGAACACTGAAAACCCCAAATTGTTGGTTGCATGCTGTACAACCTACATTTGCTCTTCTGATTTCAGCAGTACCTTGGTTCGCAAATTTAATCCTTTCCACTAGAATCAGTCCCAAACTGAGCTGGACAGGAACCATGTCAAATTTCCTTAGAATGTCAACATTGAGCCTAGCCCTGAATTTGATTTGGTTCCCGTCTAACTTGGTTTGTGACTAGAATCCCGGACAGAACTAAGTTCATGAACTGAAGTGCCACAGTGTCACCATCCTTGCTTTTCAGTCCTCTTTCTTAATTTTAACTCACTGAGGCACCGAGGGTAGATCCATTCACTTTGCTCTGGTCCTTTCTATATCCATGTGAACATGATATTCTATATACTCCCCAAAACAGCTAAGATGAAAAGAAATTGGAATATGCATTAAAAAATTGGCAGAAGAAAATTTTCTTAGAAACTTTTAAAGATTTGCTTCATATAAAAAGAAAGCCAAACCATAAAATGAAATATACTCTGTTGTTGACAAAAACCTCATGTATCTAAAATTCAGTTTTTTTTCCCAAGACAAATGAACATTCTGCTCTGTCTGCTTTTCCTAATATGCACATTTCATTTGTCCCAAATCCTCATTATGGGAAAATTTACATATCCATCACCCACATGCCAGGGTTTCCTTGGGCAGTGAAGTGTGTGCTGTGGTTTCAGAAGCCTTCAGTGTTGTTCATTTCTCCAAAAGCAGCAGACCTTTAAAAGTGAAAATTTCCAGGCACTGAGCCACTGCCACTGCCTGGTGGGAACAGATGATTTGGATTAGATTGACCCATAGAATGTCTCAGAGCCCTGAGAGATGTCATCTGTGCCCTCTGAAGCTTCCTACAGGAGCCGCTGGAGAGCGTGGGACCAGGCTGTGCTTTAATCTGCCTGTGTGTTGCTTCTCACATGTGGGCAGCCTGGTCCTCCCAAGCCCCAAGCTTGCTGCTGCCCGTGCACTTACTCTTGTGGAGCTGGTCTATGTGCTACAGCTGTGCCCAGAGCAGCCCTGTGCTGAGTGGGGTGATGTGGGGGTGACCAGCTCCCACTGCGACTGCCATCCTCTGGTCCCACAAGTCAAGCCTATGCCACCAGCTTTGCATCTGGCCTTCTGTCCCCTGCTCTGTTACCCCTTACAGCTGGGCCTCGACCTACCTCTTCCACCAGTGCAGACCCAGCAGGAACCTGCTCCCCAAGCCCCAGGACCCCTAATGTGTTAGAGGTTTTTCCTCAGTCTCTCAGCCAGGCAGACAGGCATACAGACTGTCACAGGTGCTACTGTGCCTTGAAGCCAAAAAGAATGGAGGGAATTTGTAGTTAGCCATCTGTATTTCAGATGAGAAATCTGGACCCAAAAATGTGTCAATGGCCAGCTGACAATAAAGGTAGCTTCAGAACGCAGAAGAGAGCTAGAATGAAAAGCTATGGTGTTTTAAAATTATTTTTTTTATCCGTGTGTGTGTGTGTGTGTGTTTACATGAACCAGGACCGCACATGATAAGCCCACATTTCACTACTGAGCTACGTTTCTAACCCCAGAATCCACAGTTATTTTTCTGGTACTGGGGAAATTTAGTGCAAGATTTTGCACTGAGCTATGTCCCTAGCCTGTTTGCATTGTTCATTTTGAGGCAAGGTCTCACTAAGCCACTAGGTTGCCTAGGTTAGGCTTGGACTCAGAATCCTCCTGCCTCATTTCCAGAGTACTGCATTATAGTATGTCACCATGCCCAACTAGAATGCACAGTTGAATGGGACAATTGTGGCTGGCATACTTAATCAAAATTTTCTATTTCTGTTTTATTTGTTGAATGATCTTCAACCCCTCCAGATCAGTGAGTTACATGTTCCAGAACCCTAACAGAACCTTTGCTGGAAAGCCAACTTTAGACTGGCTCAGTGGGCAGATGGCTAGCACTTGGTGTCACAGCTTGGGCCACCTCCTATTCAAGTAACAAGCAAAACTGAAGGCTTCTAGATACCCCCGTTGGGTGTATGCAATGATAACATTGAGCTCAGCGCAACTCTTGGCAATTTGGCACTCCAGGATGTAAAATTTCCTTTCTTCTTACGACAATTTTTAAAAATATTTTTTTTTATTTATTTGGTATAGGATCAGACTTACAGTGATCCTCCTCTCTCAGCCTCCCAGCACTAGGACTACAGGCGGTGTACCTGATTTCAGTGGCCAGCATGGGGCATGCTGTACTGGGGATCGAACCCAAGTCCTTGTGCTTGCCAGGCAGGCACTTAGGCCACTGAGCTATCTCCCCATCCTGATAATTTCTTAAATAAAATGAAGATCCAGGGCTCCTGAAGCATATGCTAAGTATATATCTTGTTTATGCTGTCCACTAACCCATCCGTTATACATACAGCATTGCAGGCAAAATAGGTAGAGTCTGTTTGCAGGAGGCTGTTGATGGGCTTCTAGGGGGCGGGAGACCAAGGCTTAATACCATGGAAAGAATTAAGGCAGACAGGTGTATGTGCTGCCCTCTGATCATTACCTCAGTTATTCCTCTGTGCCACACATTCAGTCATCTTGCTTCTGTGTCACCTATGCCCCAGGATGCGTAGCCCCTTTGCTGAGTTTCTATTTGTAGCACACCTGTGTAGTTTTCCATCATCTGGCTCACAGTCCTCCCAGGCAGCATGCACACGCACTGCCTGGGTGTGCAGACTCTCAGGTCTCACCCCCTCTTGTCTTCCAGGCTCTGTGGCTACCCTCCTTTTTATGATGAAAATGATTCCAAGCTCTTTGAGCAGATCCTCAAGGCAGAATATGAGTTCGACTCCCCCTATTGGGATGATATCTCCGACTCAGGTAGGTCATCCCTGGGGAACCCTGGGGCTCACAGTGGACCTCAGGCTGCTATGAAAAATGTATATACCCAATCTTGGTGCTTAGGCAGCAAACATGAGTTTCTTACAGTTCAGGAAGCTAGAAGTACAAACTCAGAGCCACCAGCACAGCTGCTATCAGGGAGGGCCCACCTTCTCATTCTCAGATGGCTGTCTTCCTGCTGAGTCCTCACATGGCAAGAGGCAGAGCAGACTCTTCAGGGTCTCTTTTATGAGGACGGTGATCTCCTTCAAAAGAGCTTTGCCTCACAACCTAATCGCCTCCTAATGCTGCCATCTTGGGATTTAGGGTTTCAACCTAAGAGTTATGGAGGTGCAAACACCAGTGGATGATTGCTCCCGAGGAAGCTTCCTGAGCTCGGCATGGAGAACTGGCTTGACCTGAGCCTGGCCAGGGAGCGATGAGAACTTGCTCTTCCACATCTCCAGCCATACCCCAGTCTGGGAGTGAAACATTATTAGCTAATATTTACCAAGCACCTGCTGTGTGCAGCCCTAGAAGCCTATGCATGTGCTACTTTGTCCTGTGCTCAGGACAGCCTACAAATTGGTGTTACTGTTGCTCCCTTTTGACACATGAGGAAACTGAGTTTCAGCAACTGAACTGGAACCACTTAACTAGAATGTACAGAACTGGGATTGGGACTCCAGCTCTCAGTCCAAACTCAGTCCTCACAGACAAGATGCCACGCTGAGATGTACCAAGGATGGTTGTCATCCTTCCTGAGTAGAGAAAGAGCAACACCAAGGCCCTGGATATGTGAAGACCTCTGGGTCTTTGTGCCTTTACCTGGGCCTCCATCGCACTCCACCGCTCAGGGAGAGTAGTAATAGGGTAAGGAGAAGTGATGAGTGGAACCATACCTCGCAGTCGCCAATGCACTACCAAGAGGCAGCATTTTATTACTGACATCATTTCCTCCTCCCCAGAAACAACCTGCTGTCTCCTGAAGTCTCCCAAAGCCCAGGCTTGAAAACATTGTATGCAACTTATAGAGATGAACTCCAGGAAGATGCACCTCTGAGCTCAGAAGGGTACAGCTTGCCCACAGAAGCCCATTTCTGTGGGAATGGGCTGCCAGACCCTGACATATGATGCATTTTGAGCTAGCACCGGGTGTCACCGGGTCTGTTCTGTGACCCTGTCCCTCATGTTCCTGACATCCACCATATCCGCCAAGCATCCCTCATTCTCCCAGGTGGCATCTCACAGCAATGCTCTTTCCAGTCCCTTCCTTAGTGGTACAGTAGGGTCTGTGGAGAGTCATTTCCATCACTTAGTGGTGCATGATGCTCCTGAGGACACACTGCATCTCAAGCTACAAACTGATTCTTCCTCTTGTGCCTTTTTGAACAGCAAAAGACTTTATACGGAATCTGATGGAGAAGGACCCAAATAAAAGGTACACCTGTGAGCAGGCAGCTCGGCATCCATGGTAAGAAAAGTTGCCCCTGTAAAGGTCGTGTCAGCGTGTGCCCCCTTTTACATTTCTTGCTAGTTCTTGTCACCTGTGAACTCTGCTCCTGGCCAGGGGCTTTCTCCTTCTGCAGCTCTCCTTGGAGCTATCTTGTGCTGTGGGGCACAGTCTTCTGAATGCACTCATGTGACATGGAGTGTGCAGATTTTCAGTTGGCAGAACATTTTTAAGGAGCATCTTTATTAAAGGTAATCTCCCAATGAGACACTAAGATTAGAGTGTTATTCCCTGAGTTTATTACTTAGTAGTTAAATAAAGATATAAGTATTTTCCCTTTTTCCAATTAAAGTTTCTCCAAAGGGGCTGGCAGGATAGCTCAACTGTCTAAAGCACCTGCTTGGGCAAACTCAGGCAGGCCCAGGGGACCATGGTTCGATCCCCCATACAAAATGCCACAATAGCTCTGCCCTTAAGGTAGGCTGAGCTGGCCATAAAAAATGTTTCTCTAAGTCTAACCTTAGGTGTAGGGACATCTAAAATTTATGTCATTCACCAAATTTGAATCAAACTTTCCTGGTAACTAGCTGTGACCCTGAATTTATACTTTACTTTGCTGAGTCCTAATTTTCTAATCACTGAATGAGAATGGCCTTCCTAATTCATAGAATGGATATAAAAAATAATAGAGATAATGCATGTAAGGGACTCATACAATGTCTAGTGCAATTGTAGCTGTTACTAAACTTCCATCAACATCCATTTTGAAATAAATGCAAGAGTAGTAACAATCGAATGTGTTAGGAACTGTAACAAATGTCTGAGTTAATCAACTTTCAAACAAGCAAGGCTTCTGTAGGCTCATAGTTTCAGAGGTCTCAGTCTATGTTCATTTGGCCCTGTTTAAGCCTGTGATGAGGAGGCACAGCATGGCAGGGAATGTATGTTGGAACAACCCACTCACTTTATGGTGGGCAGGAAGTGGGAGAAAAAGAAATTGGTATCCCAGTCTTATTTGCTGGCCCCCAAGGGGGCCTTCCTTGAGTCTCCTCCTCTTAAAGTTTCTATTGCCTTCCAATAGCTCCAAGCTGGAGACTAAGGCATTAACACATGGGCCCCTGGGGGAGGTTAAGATCCAAACTGTAGCACACAACATGAGGAAAGTAGGAACTGGGGTTACTTCTCAGTGCTATAGTGCTTGCCTAGCATTAAAGTTCTGGCTTCAATCTCCAGTGTTAAGAAGAGAAGGAGGGAAGAAAAAAGAGTTGAGGAAAAAGTACCCCCAACAAATCTTACAGAGCACTGTGCAGCCTCCATAGGCTTTCCCTCAGGGTCTCCAGGCCACCTTCAGCCTTCCAAGGCCACCTGCTGAGGCATGGTGTCACACTATTTTAATTCACCTGCTGTGTACTGAGTCTGTTATGTTCCAGGAACTGTGCTGATCAAAGTATTGATGCCTTTTTTTGCTTAAAATAACTCTGTGACATATTTTACCTTCACTGTAGACAAATAACTTAGCTAACACTATACAACTAACTAATGGCAAAGCCATGAATCCATGCAACCTATCTTGCTCTACAGTGATGCTTACAGAAAAGGAAAAGGAGAGGAACAGGCTTTCTGAAAAGGTTGTTTGATTATGTATCATCTTGGTATTTTTAGCAAGTCACTTTGGTCAGCAGGTCCAAGTATATAAAGATCACATTGTAAGGATCTTTACTTCATACCCATAGCTTTTAAACCAGCAAGACTTTCAGTATTTTGGAGGAGGAAAGACCTAAAAAGAAGGCAGTAATTTGCCTCCCAGTGCTTATTATTGAGGGCTGGGAAGAAGGATGATTGAATCCTGGTCTCTCCTTCAACAGCCACTTTTGAAAATCCAGATCACAGTCTCTGTGGGTCTGGGAGTGGGGCAGGATAGCCCTGCAGAGTGCGGTGCCTGCTCAGGGGAGCCCGGAGGAGGGCTTGCACCAGCCAGCAGCAGAAGGAGCCCTAGGCAGTTGCGCAGTGTGGGCAGTTTAGGAATTCAGTAAGACTGTCTCAAAATAAATGAATAAAGGGTTTGTGATATTGCTTCATACAGTGACTCTAGGTTCAATCCCCAATACCACAAAAACAAAGCAAAACAAAACAACCTAAAGCAAGGAGAGAGATCTTTGATGGTAAGTGAATTGAGAAACAGTGATTATGTAAATTCCACCTATGCAGAAACTAAGGGCTTAACCCAAAGAGGCAGGGAGATGTAGGAGGTGTATTTATCCATAGATTTCTGAATGTGTTTACAGATTCATAAAGAAAGTTTTCTGGGTCCATGGTGTTGGTCAATTCCTGGCAGTTTGGATGACCAGATGCCTTCTTTGTTGAGGCCCCGCAGCTTCAATTTTGCTGCTGAGTACTGCCCCAGTGAGTACCAGGAAACCTCCTGGTCTGTCAGAATCAGCAACTGCTGTTTTGATCAAGGCTGCCCGCTGGGGGAGGACTGTGTCCACTCACCATCGCCCAGGGTAGCTGTACCCCTCAGGCACTCTTACGAATACCTAACAGGAAACCCAAGAGCACCTGCTGTCCAGCATGACTGCCCCAGCTGTGGCCAGCCCAAGACAATGGAAAAGGAGCCAGAAACATTCCTCACATAGCCCAGAGTTGCATTTTCCTTGCATCTGAACCCACCATTGCCCGTAGCCAAGGCGTGGGAAATGGGGTCCAGGTACCAGGCCCGGGTTCAAGGAGCCGGAGACCATGCTGCTGACACGCAGGTAAAACACGTGTCCCAGAGTCACTGACACTCCCTCCCTGACCTGTTTGGTTTAGAGCCTGGGCTGTCCCCGTGGTGCTCAGCCCTAGGAATTCCATACTTCCTACCGCATGGCCCAGTTGTTTCCAAGAAAGAGCTGGCTGCTGTCACATGGGACCTGGCATCCTTCCCTGAGAATGCAGCTTTTAAAAACCATACAGAAGGAAGCACTCCCCTGGGCTCTCTAGGAGAAAAAGCTGGATAAAGATGTCTCCAGTTCGCTGAATCTCCTCATTTCCCTGATGTGTGTCTGGGGAGAGGGGACGATTGGCAGTTGTTAGAACTGGAAACTGGTTCATTTTGCTTACCTTTGATCATCATCCCAGCTCTTTCCAGCCTGCTGGAAAAAGGGAGTACACTGGTGTGGGGGGAGGATGGTTGCTGGAAGTATCGATTCTATGTTTAGAATTATAGACTCTAAACATAGGGCAGCCTGGCATAGACTCAGCATCTGGTCCCTCAACCATGGTTGTAATTCTCAAGTGAAAGAGAGGCTGTGATCTCTTGTTTGAATGATGCCTGAGCTTATTTCCTTACATTGCCCAAAGCAACCGAAAGCCACAGTCTGTGACATTTAGCCTAACAACATCTAGGCCAGTCATGGTGTTAGAGGTAACAGATTCCTTCCTCTACCAGTACTTTCCAGCCAGGAAGTGTGGTCTGTGATTTTTGCCCCAGATACCAGCCTAGCATTGTGTGAAGCGGGAATGGGAAAATAGGGGGAGCAAAGGCCAGGATAGACTGAGAGCAGACAATGGCTTCTCCTGACAGGGCAAGCCAAGCGGTTGGATTCAGGGAAAGAGGACTGTGGTTGAGAAGGGATATGTGGGAAAGAAGTGTGGACCACACATAACCTTCAGTGATTCCTAAGTGAGAGTGTAATCAGAGAAAGAACAGGATGGCCCAAGATCAAAGGGAAAAGACAGCAGAGGGAGGAGGAATAGGGTTCAGGGGCTTGGGAGAGGAAGTGGTGAACACACCTGAGTTCTTCCCTGCTCAAGAACTAGTGAAAGCTACAATAGAGATTCCCCAAGAGCTGGAGAGATAGGTCAGCTGTCGAAGCATCTGCTTGGCAAGCGCAAGGTCCTGAGTTCGATCCCCAGTATCACAGACCGTGCTGGCTCCTGAACCCTGGACATGCCTTGCTAGCTCCAGAACTGGAAGTGGTGGCTCACACCTGTAATACTAGAGCTGGGGAGTCTGAGAGAGGAGGATTATTACAGGTCCAAGGCACATAGTGAGACTCTGTACCAGAGAGAGAGAGAGAGTCCAGGACCATCAAGAACCAGCTCAACATAGAGTAAGTAGGTCCTGACTGCAGAAGTTCTGCAAACTTTCTTGGAAATGCAGAGGTAGAAGATGCAGGCAGCAGGGCTGAGTTGAGGCTGTAAATCTTCTCAGAGGCCACAGAGAAGGTGTGAGCACAGGGCTTGTGGCACTGTTGTGTGGAATGACACTGCAGAGCCCAGCTCAGGTGGGATAAGCAGAGTGAGCTGTGAGACCCTGGAGCAAAACTCCTGGGGTGGGCCAAAAGCTGCAGGCTTGGGTACAAGGAAACCAGCAGCAGGTCTGAGCAGCTGGGAGGAAGCAGAGAGCTCAGAGGTGGAGCACTCAGGCCTCACACTAGTTAGTGCTAACCGGAGGGACTTGGGGAGGGGCAGAAGGGAAACAATGTAGGCTGCCTTTTCAGTGTGGGTTGTGGTAGTATGGTGTTGCCTCACCAGGAAAGGAAAATGAGGCAGGCGCTGGGGTACACTGGAAGGGCAGGGCAGGGCAGGGCGAGGGGTGGGTGCAGAGTGCAGACCTGGAGTGGGACCATGAGGTGAGGGGTGCACGTGTGGATTTAACGACAAGTCCATCACCCCTTCACTGGCCTCAGCCTCTCTGAGAACAAGAGGGGCTTCCCTGGAAGCAGCTCAGGGACCAGCGGCCCACAACAAACTCCCTGCTTTTGTTTCAGGATTGCTGGTGACACCGCCCTCAACAAAAATATTCATGAGTCCGTTAGCGCCCAGATCCGGAAGAACTTTGCAAAGAGCAAGTGGAGAGTAAGTTGTGCACTGACTAGTTTTCCTGTGACGGTACTCATTCCCCTGAAATTTGCCCAGCTCTATGAGCATATCTACTTCTAAAGGTTACTGTCCCCATCCTCTCTAATGTCTCTCATTTTAATTGATAATGATTAAGTCATGGAAGGCAAATCATTGTTTAAGAGGGATGAAGTGTGACTAAAGATGTCCCTTTTGTAACTGAGAGGAAGTATAACTCCTCCACTACCTGTTAATCACTGTGTACCCCTTCAGCACTCTACTTCATTAAAACTGAATACTAAGCTTTTTTTTTTTTTCATTTCATGTATTTCATACAAGGTCTCACTATACAACTCAGATGCATAGTGATCCTCTTGGTGGCAGGCTCAGCAGGGTGGGCAGTGTAGCATGCCATACCAGGGATCAAACCCTGGTCCCTGTGCTTGCCAAAGCAGGCACTTAGTCCACTGAGCTATCTCATTGGCCCAATAAGCTTTTATTAAAGTGGTGCTAGAGAGGAGAAAGAAAACAGAAAATTTGTGTTTAAGTCATCGATATTTTCTCGTAAAAATTTAAATGCAGCACAGCTGTGTCCATGCACAGATGCCTAAACTCTACATTCTCATCCATGTGAATGATGCAGAGCTAGCTGTCTGGCTATGAAAGCCAGCAGTGACAGGCTGTACAGAAACAAAACTAATTCCCCTGACCTACTTTATTCATTGGGAATGCATGACTCAAGACAAAGTACCATTTATAAGAATGTAAATACTATTTTAAAAATCCAATCTACCACATTCAACTATTATAATACGTTTTATTCAAAAGTTCTCTTAAATTATGGAGAGGATGTTTCACATTGCTTCTGTATGTTTTCAGAAGAAAACTTTTTTAAATTTCCAGAATTCATTTTGATAGGGAGTGGACTTAAACAAATTCACACATCTTTGGAAGAAGGAGCAGGGTAAGTTATTTTCCTAAAGTATAGAGAACGAAGATGTATACCAGGCTTAGGGTAAACAGAGAAATTAAAAGAAGCCATCAGTCTTTTCTAAGTCACTGGGTACTTTGTGTGGTTAATCTTCCTCTCTGTCTTTCTGCAATTTCAGCAAGCCTTTAACGCCACAGCCGTGGTGAGGCATATGAGAAGGCTACATCTCGGCAGCAGCCTGGACAGCTCCGGTGCAGGTGTCTCGAGCAGCCTCAGTCTGGCCAGCCAAAAAGACTGTGCGTATGTAGCAAAGCCTGAATTATTGGGTGGGCCTCTGGGGTTACGCTGGGCTGAGATGAAAGAGTTCTGGGCAGAGAACCTACTGTGTGCCAGACACTTCCTGTGCACTATCCGGTTCATGCTTGTGACCACCCTGTGGCATGTTTTAATATGATCATTGGCTATTCATATTCCCTGGGTAATATTGCTTCCATTTAGCAATGAGAAATGTGCAGAAGAGAGAGAGAGAGAGAGAGAGAGAGAGAGAGAGAGAGAGAGAGAGAGAGAGAGAGAGAGAGAGAGAGAGAGAGAGAGACTTTCACTAAATTGATAAGTTGCCTGAGCAGGGCTTGAACTTATGATCCTCTTGCCTCAGCCTCCCAGAGGGCTAGAGTTAGAAGTGTGTGTTACTGTGCCAGTATCTCATTGATTTTTTTAGTCATATATCTATGATGCCCCTCCTAATAGTTGATTAGATGGGTTTCCCCATTCCAGAGTATAGAGCTCTCTAGGCACACATGCTGTCGGAGCTGAATGGCTGCCACTGTGTCTCCACTGTGGCCTTTTCAGGTGACTCCTCTGCTTGAGGAGGCACTAGTGTATCCCAGGAGGAATTCTTGTAGGTTGAGGGACTGCTGAGTTCACACAGGAGCAGGTGAATGACCTCATTTCAAGATGCCCTGAGTCAAAAAACACTTCTTGCCCAAGAGTATAAATTACACACCATTCATTTGAAAATACTTCCTTCATGGAGCTTTTGCATAAGTGAACAGTTCTCATAATGACAGTAGTACTACTCTATGCCTAGCCCAGTACCTAGGGCATAGTAAGTGCTTAGTAAAAGAGCCTTCTGTATCACAGAGGCTGAAACATGTTTCCAAAGTAGCTGTACCAAAGAAAAGAGATGAGTTGGGTCTAAGAACAAAGCATCTAAAGTGCAATGCAAAGATTTTCCTGTGGGGAATACAAATGCAGTCTAGGGTCAAAGGTGTCACTCAGCTAGAGTGTGAGACTACTGTGCACAAGGCCTCTGAGTTGGATTTCTAGCACTGCCAAAACAAATAAATTCAAATACATAAAAGCTTGGTCCCCCGTAAACCCAGCCCATTCAGCCCCCACAGTAGGGAGGGAGAGCACAGATTGCTTCTGGTGCCCTGAACCCTGTGTATCCCCTCCCTCCTGCAGGCCTGGCACCTTCCACGCTCTGTAGCTTCATTTCCTCTTCCTCGGGGGTCTCGGGAGTTGGAGCCGAGCGGAGACCTAGGCCCACTACTGTGACAGCAGTGCACACTGGAAGCAAGTGACCAGCTGTGGAGGTGGGACCCAGGGGGCAGGTCCAGAGAGGGGGAGCCCCGGGGTCACCATGCTGGTGCCTCCAGTGAGACCCCGCCCCTGCCTGCATGGTGCACCTTTCTGCATAGGACTGGAAGACAAGTTTTTTATGGCCATATTTTATACTGCAGTTCTGAAGTGTTCATTTCTCACAAACTGTATGAACTCAAGGGGAGCTGAATTAATAGGACCTGGTGCTGTAAATATGAATCGTACAGAGCTCTGACTGAATGGACCTTCTTGCCCCCTCATTCTGTCATTTCCACTCTTCTCAGTGTAGACAGCTATCTAGGGTGTATTTTTTTCATAACAAAAAAAAAAAGTTTGAACTGGATTATTTAAATGTTGGTAAATATTGTGCATTAGCGATTTTTCCTTTGAAGAAGTATGTCTTTTTGATCTGTATCTCAGTTATATGACCTATATCATTTGCTCTCCAATAGTAGTTTTATGTTAACCTTTAAGAGATTTTTTTCCTTGAAGGAGAATTTAAAGGTATTTTTAAAAATTCTAATAAGAAGATCAAGAAACTGTCTCCCAGACCAAGAGTGAACTTTTCTTCTGTTCCTGACCTTTCTCTCGCCTTCTGGGGAGGGTCAGCTCTGAAGGAAGGCATCATGGCGGCTCCAGGATCTGTCTGCTCTCCAGCTCTGTGGGGAGTGTGCAGAAAACCCTTCCCTCGAATGCTTCAGCAAGCCCCATGTCAACCACAGTGAAAGGAAGAATCCTGCTTCCCCAGGACCCACGGCCAGACTTCACAGAGAACCATACTCTCTGAATGCGATAGCCACAAAGCCGGGGTTCAAGAGGATCCCTTCCCCAAGGGACAGGCTGCCGTCTGTGTTGTGACCCTGCATGCAACCCTCATTTCTCATGAGGGATAATGGGTGAAACTCTGATCTCAGCTATGCAGTTTTAAAATGAATCTCTTTCTGCTTTTTTTTTAAAACACATTTCTAATCTTATATTTAAAACGGCCTCCAGTACACACATACACACACGCACACACATACCACAAGCACACACACACACACATTGGTTCTGTACATTTTTACCCAGCTTGAAGAAGAAACCCTTTTTCTGGGTGATAAGAAGAGGTGACCAGCAAGGGAACAGAACACTGGCCACTGCAGAAATGGCCTCAGGCAGGCCCTGCTGTATGCAAAGTCACTGTCACAGGGCATCCAAAGCAAAAGCCTGTCATGATAGGATCACCAGAGACCCCAGTCTGCCCAGCACTGAGGATTTTCCAGGATGTAGGACAGCCTCTAGTACTAAAACTGGGACTGTCCCAGGAAAACCAGCCACCACATGAAAACCGCATGGAAGTTGGGTGTGTAAGACAGAGTGAGCGCAGCATGCAGCCCTGGGCCAGCCCTGCGGGCAGCTGTTCCGTAGAGTCCGGGAGTGGATCCCAAGGCTCCGCACACCTGTCTGGCATGCTTGGGCTCAGCTCCACAGGCCTCTTACCCCACTGTGCTCCTGAGGTCCCTGCTGGTCCAGTGACTGCCCTGCTGCTGCACCCATGCCTCTCTCCTGCAGATGACCAGGTATAGACAATCCTCTTGGGCAAGGCATTGTCACTTTTATACTTTGCCTGAGTTTAGTGAAGTTCCTCTGGCCCTCCATAATGCACACACTCCCACACACATGCACGCGCGCGCGCACACACACACACACACACACACAGAATGTTACTGAGCTCACAGCCCCAGCCCTCCTTACTGAGTGCACCAGCATAGGAGGTGTAAGTGTAAGAACAGTTGAGAATACATGCACCTGGTACCTGTCCCCACCTGCCTCACAGGCAGAATCTTGCTTGGCTTCTGTCACATAACTATACGGAGAACTCAAGTTATCACTCATTCAAATCTGCAAAAAAAAAAAAAAAATACCTAGAAAAGGCCTACGAAATGAGAACAAGCCCAGTGAAGAAACAAGTGTCACCTATGTTGGAGACACATGAACCTCTTTCTTCCCTTAAGGTAGACAATGACACAAGTATTATATGCATATTTGAGAAAACTAAGGAGTCCATCTATGCTTCTGAGTATGTTGCTTACCAATTAGCACCATGGAAACATTCAAATTTATACAGTATAAGAAAATAATAAATAAATAGAAGGCTACAGGGGTAATGATTTGATATGATACTTCCTGAGTATGATACTTCTGGAATGAACATAAGTTATTATCAGATCTGTGTGCTGTATGGCATATGTAGCTATCTGCAGTTAGAAAACAGTGTTTAAGCCAAATTCTATTATTGGTGATGAAAACAGTATTTGGAGCTGACATGGAGGTATGAGTTACATGCAATGCACTTGCAAATGTCTTGTGCCTACAAAGTGTAGAACAAGGACGAGTGCTCCCTGGTGGAGGTGCCCACCATGCCTGCTGGCCTTCAGGATGAAAGAAAAGGGCTTCTTTCTAACCGCACGTGGTATTATTTATGTCTTTTTTCCCATTTTGGGAAATAACATAGAATGGGCCTTTCCTGAAGACTTGATCAATGGTGGGGGCCAAGTCCTGGGCCACTGGGCTGATGCCAGTTTCTACCAGCATTGGTCGAGTGTCTCCTCCGTGCCCCCATTGTGCAGCCCCCTCTCAGGCATCTTTCCTGACTCCTCTCCCTCTTTCCATCTTCTCAGAGTAAGTGGGGGTTTTGTCCTCATGCAGAGGATAGAATAGGTTTTCCCTCTGCTGCCTGTCTGTTCCTCCCTTGCTCTCTGATCTTTAGTACCTGAGTGAGGCAGGAAGAGCATCAAGTATTAGTATGTATCTGAAACAGCAGCGGGTGACACCGCTCTCAGGCTCCTGTCACTCCTACCCAGGGGACCCTGCACCTGGGCTCTTCCCTCTTCTCCACAGCCCTGCCTACCAGAAGCCTTGGACTGGAGTGGGACGAAGGAGGCTAGAGCTGAAAAGTACAGGGAGTGCTTAGGTGATAGGCACAAAATCCCAGAGGAAAGAGGAGGCCACCACTTCCCACAGCACCTGGCCCCCTTGGAGAATAGAGAAGATGATTCACCCCTTCTTCCTCTCTTAAAAGAAAGAACTGTGCAGCTAGGATGCAAAAAAGAGGGGGAAAAAAGGTGGGCATGGCTCAGGGTTTTTGACCTTGATCCTGTTGCTTCTAAACTTTTCATTTGGAGAAGAGGAAGTAGCCCCTAGGACACAGGAATTTGAGACCTTGAGAGGGTCTCATGTCTAACCTGCTCTTAACATGTTCAGGGTCCTGGGCAGTTGGGCCTCCAGCTTCTTTTTGAAGATGCTGTGGCTAAACAGACTAAGATTTGGCTTTTAGAAAACATTAGCTGTTTAATAAAAGGAATTGAGTCCCAGACTCAGTTTACCTACCCAGCATTAACCTCATGCTGTGCATTTACACACAGACACACACACACACACAGACACACACACACACACACACACACACACACCTGGGTCCTGTGTATCCTGGATAGACTGTCAGCTGGAGAGGGAACTCCCCTTCAGAGCCAAGGCCAAGGGAAAGGAAAGAGGAAGCCTTGTTGGTCCCCTTGTGAAACAGGACGAAACAGGATTCATCCCCTGGTGGAATGACACTTAGCTTAAGCCACTGGCGCTCACATTTCATAAGCATTTTTAAAGAAAAAGAAAAGGAGCTGAACAAGGTGTTTTAGAACTCTGGACACCCTTGTCTGTGCTTAGACCCTGGATCAGAAGTGATCTTCATCCTGGGAAAGCCACAGTGGAGCCTCTGAGGCAGAGCCAACAACAGGGGCCCAGGCTGGGGCCTGCTTCAGCCCATGGTTCACTCTCCTTTGTGTGATTCCCACATAGCTACTGCTGAGGCTCCTCTGGCACCAAGAAAGGAAGGCAAGGGCTGGCACAGGGCAGCTCCTCCCATGTTCCATGACAGAAGTCAGAGAGATGGTCTCCCGGTGTCCTGCCAGCAGGTGAACCGAAAGCCTTTCCCTTCAGACAGCACTCGAGCCCTTCGCATGTCCTGCTGTCTGCCTCCTCTCACTCCACAGGGTTTGCCTTGCCTAAAACACATTCCAGACCAAACACTGTTCATTTTGTTCCCAAAAGAATAAAAATACGTACAGACCTATGTGTAATCCACCCCTTCTGTGGGGTACTGGGCCCTGTGTTGGGGCTGTGAGCACCCTTGACCCTTGTCAAAGGTGTTCTCATCCTTTGATTTTCAGAACTAAAAATGTCAAGATAAAAAGCTGAACTGGGAAAAGTATTGTAAAGGACAGATTCACCTCCTGAAAGCTCTAAGGACATTTCTGTATGGATGAGTTAGCTTGAAAACCTCAACTCTTGGGCGGCAGGAATGTGTAAGGAAGAGGAGGAGGAGAAAGACAAACGCCCACACCCCCACCAGGTCCCTTCTCCGTGGTCACAGTGCATCACAGTCTGCAGTCCAGGCATGTGCACAGGAGCCAGCCCTGCTGCGAAGTCCACCCTGCATGCTGGCTACAGCCTGACCTGCCTCCTACTCCAGCAGCACCGACACCTCCTAAATCTTCCAGAAGGAATTCACCCTTTCCAGATTTCCCTTCCACCTCCAGTGGAAGCAGCTGAGCTTGTAGCTTTGGGGGCTCCGCTTCTGCGAACCTAATGACTGTGCATTTGGAAGCTGACTACCTAGCATGTGGCTGCCGAGTCTGGTTTTGTGGTCAAAGCAAACTGGAATGGCTTTTCAATGTCCATATCTTTCTACACCAAAGGGACAAACTGTGGCATTCGCCCTTTGTACTGAGGCTGCTGTTGCATTCACCTGTTTTTAACCTTTTTGTCTTTGGGGAACTCTTTATGTGATCACTGTCATCTGATGATTTGCTGTACTATTTTACTTACAGGTGATTTTATTTTCTTATGAATAGGGAGAAAGAAAATGAGAGAAGGGTTTGAGGCTTTCATTGTAGAGATAGCACTAGGGATACAAAAGCCCCAAATACTAGTTAAGTTGCTTCTTAAGGGAAAATCTTAGTTTTGACAGAGTAGGATTCCTGGCTCCCAACAAACCTTGTTTTGGGAGACAGGATGCTGGGGCAGGTTGGCAGCCAGGCTGTGACAAGGAAGGAGATCAGGTCTGGTGTTTCTCTTGCAGCACTGAAGCCTGCTGCTCTCCTTCTGAGGCACCTGCCTGTTTGGGAGTGACATGCCACACTGTCCAAATGTCAACAGAAAAACTGCAACATCATAGCAGCATCTTCATCTTGAAATACAGGGCGGTATGATTCAGAGAACATTTACCTTAGTTCCACACTCAGGTGAAAAGGCATCAAAAGTACATTCTGCCCAGAATCAACATGGGAATATTTTCCAAATTGGCTTTTGCAGCTACACATAGTCTTCTTGCCCTTTTTTCGACACCTACCCACTGTAAGCATGTTTCTAAGAGCTTACAATGTCAAATCCAGGAATGCCCCCATTCTACTATTACCAGGCTTGCAATTGGTTCTATTTCTCCATAAAAACATGCTTGTCCAAAAGAAGAGAAACTTTGCATTTATTCCATGCATGTAGTAAACTCTGCAAGAAGTTTAAACCCTGTAGGTTTGCAGCACTACAAAATTGTTCATGGGTCTATGTAGCAAATGATTCTCTGCCTTGACAATCATGTATACATATCAAAGTTTCTATCATGATGAGACTGATAAATTCTTGTTTTCCTCCAATAAAGACAATTAATCACCTTTAGACATGTGTGGTCTTTTTCCTTTGTAATTAGCAAGGTATGGTGTCAGATCATCAATCTTTCCTCCTCTCTGTGAAGTTTGGATTTGAATGAAAATAGGACACCTTCAATCCTGTAGTTTGCTGGGTTGTTCTGGCCTTTGGAGACAGACACATTGATTCCATATCCTTCAATGTTTAAGGAAGATTGAACAAGAGAAACTATGCTTAGTCCCATTTTCTTATATACTTAATTACAAAACCTATGTTAAATCCCCAAAAGAGCACCCCAGTTACAGTCTTTTCATAACAGTGTGCATGTGCGTGTGTGTGTGTGTGAACGCGCACATGTGTGTTCACATGTGTGCTCCATGCCAGGGACTTCCGGTGACAGGAGTAGTAGGGGCTGACTTCCTGGCTGTTCCCTACCTGCACCCTGTGCACCATGGCTCAGGGAACAAAGCACTTGGTTTCTATCCAGTTTATATGAAGGTACCATTTTGGGGATGCTAGCTTGGATAGACCCAAGGAGCATTAGGCTGTTGGTCAGCAGGAACTTTTACCACGTCTACAAGGCTTTATCTAAAAGCTCTAGCTGGGAACCCAGAAGTAAAGCCCAGGCTCCATAGGGGTTCATCTGGCCTCTTTTGTTTGGGAATGTGCAAGATAATGAATGCATTAGCTTTCCAGAGGCTGTCACCAAGGGCTTGGTACACAGAAAAGCACTTTATGGTTCTCCTGAGATATCACACTGTTCAAAAAGGATTGCCCTCCCTTGTCTCACTTCACTGAAGTTTGGCCACATCCTGAGCTCTGACCCATGAAGTATACACTGAGAAAGCCAAGGCCCTGGCCTTTCATTTGGACCCACTGACACCATGAAATTAGACCTAGGGGCCTGAAAACCTGCAGGCCTCCCTCACCTGTTTCACCATCTAGGTCCTTCTGGTACCTTTTGGTAAACTCAGTCATGAATTGATGTACTCATGTAAGTATCCAATGTGTTCAGCATTGTCCAGGATTTCACTTATAGTGAGTAAACCTAAGATAGTGAGTAAACCTAAGTGAATCTAACCTGAATCTTTCCCTGAAGAGTTGTAAGAAAGAGAGAGCAGTAAGCTGGAAAAATGGCAGAATTGAGACTGGGAAGATCTGGTAGAGAAGATGTGAGAGAAGGGGGTGGAGGCTGGGAAGTCTGCAGACAGGCAAGTGCATACTTCGTGGATGAGGGCTTAGGATGTGGCCAAATTGCAGAGAGAGGGAGGTGGGCTGGGGACGCCTGTGTCTGTGATGCCCATGGTGGCCATTGTGCCTTGCTGGCCACTTACTGCATTAAGAGCATCCATTCAGCATCGCATTTCATGACAGGGGCTCTGAGCATCTGAATGAGTTCAGCACGGATCAGGATCATCCACAGGATGAGTGGCTTCCATTAGCTCTTCTACCCAACAGCCGTGCTGCTGCCCTACCTCTCGTGATGTTGCAGTCACTGAGCTCCAAACTATGGTATTGTACTTTATATACAGTGTACTTTAGTAGGTAACTGGCACCCATTGAAGGTTACTGAGGGATGATATGATTAAGTTAGTTAACATTGTGGAACATCACCAGTGCCAGTGTCCATTCTGTACCTCTGGGAGAAATGTGTTTCCTGCCACTGCACTGTATATGGACCTAGTTTAACCAACGTGGACCTACGGTGAGAAAATAACCATCACTGTGTACCCAGCCCACATGTTCTCTGCTCTTCAATTGTTCTGTTTCCTCCTAGGAAACAGAATCCAGTTGTCATTTTAAATCTGAGATGCAGACAATGATAATGTTGAGCTTTCTTTTTTATTTTTTAAAGTTATTCTCTTCTGCCTGATTAGTAACTCTGGAAAGTTCTGTCTGTGCATGTGGAGTTTCATCCTGGGTATGTAGGCTGCCAGGGCATCTGCTTTTCTCCTCCATTTTGCCCTCAAATGTATGTAGTTATTTTCAAGCAAGTGCCTCAGGCCTCCTGAGAGCTCCCAGCTGCCCCTGAAAGGAAGTGAATTTAGCACGAGCTCATCTGCCTAATGTGGTTGCCCCAGGAAACACTTTGTGGGTCAGGAAAAGATAGCTTTTGATCAATGGGCTAACCTCTCTCTCTGTCTCTCTCTCTGTCTAGCTTCTAGCTTTGTTTCTTGCTCCCTTCCCATGGTGTGTCTTCAGCCTTAGCATTATACTTGTTTTCTTCAGAATGTGGAGTCTACCTCTTTCTGTCCTTGCTGGGTTAGGATGTTCATACTAGCACACAAGAGGAGCACAATTCAGCTGAGCCTGACATCACACAGAAGAGTTCAGCAAGCAGCCCCTCTGGTGAAGACCGGCTGTGCCCCTGCACAGGCCTGGGAAGATAGTGGCTTCTGCACTCACCTAGCAAAGGTCCTGTCCTGTGGGCAGAAGCGAAAGCTAACCTTCATATTGACAAATGCTTAGGGTTAGATGAGGAAGCAGATGGCCGGATTCCTCATGTATTTCAAGCCTCTCCTGGGTTCTGGCTCCAATGTGTATTCTGATTCTGCAGCTCAGGTGGGGCCACAGCAGCTGCATTGCGGACACTTTTGGAAAGGGGGTTGGCTCCTGAACCACACTTTGAGTTGCAGCAGAGAGCTCCAGAGTCTCTTCCTGCTGTTCTGCATGACTAAATGTTTGAATCACTGCGGGAGCAATTGACAAAGGTCCAAGGAGTTCAGTCAGGATCTCAGGTGATTGTCAGTCACAGCAGAGGGGAGTCATTGCACCTCCTGGAGCCTAGAGATGGGAGGGACAGAAGATTGCTAAGTTACCTGGAGCCTTTTCTTTCTTTTTCTCACCAGGGCTGTGGACTGAGCATAGGACATTCACACTAAACAACATCCTTAGCCCTTTCAAGTTTTCAGTTTTGAGACAGGGTCTTATTAAGTCACCCTCTGCAGTCTTGCTCTTTGCCTGGAGCAGTGTGTTGCCAAGGTGCACCCTTTGCTTCCTGAATAATATGCAAAAAAAAAGTCTCTGTTGAAACTGAACTTTAGGATTTTTCAGTTTTGGATCCCGCCCAGAGCTGGGAAGAACACAAGGTAAAGTTGTTCTACTAGTGAAATGTACATTTCCTGCTGCTTCTTTCTAAATCTGGTGTTAAAATAACAAGCTCAAATGTTAACAAGTGTGACTCAGGTTCAGAAAACATTGGTGGCATGACATTGGCTCTGGCAGTAAGAGGACTTCTCTCTTCCATTTATTGACAAAATCCAGCAAGAGACATTAATCCCACTTGCCAAACTCTAAAAAGTTTTAATTGGGCATCCTGGTAATAAAATATTTAAGCATATTCTTAATATCTGATTGTTTATATATTTGGAAATTACAGACATGTGAAACATACACAAAGGAAGAAAATTAGAAGGATAAGAGCAAGATAAAAGTGATTCTTCCATAGAAAAAAGATTTTTTAAAAATATTTGTTACATTAATGTAATGACCTGGTGTGTTCTATATTTTTTATTATGATTTAAGAGTTTGTAATACAGCAAATTGAAAGTCTTATCTCAAGTTTACCTAAATTCTTTGATTTTAAGTGTTGTAGCCTTCAAACAGTTATGGTATAAAAATATGTAGATCTGGATGTTGCAGAGATAGCTCAGCAGTCTACAGACCTACCTAGGGAGGCGCAGGGTCCTGGGTTCATTTCATCTCTGGCACCACATGCTATGCCAGCCCTGCCCCAAGTATACAGAGCTGGCCACCAAGACTAGACTTAGTGGCACATGTCTGTAATCCCAGCACTGGGGAGGCTGAAATAGGAGGATCACTCTAAGTCTGAGTTACATAGTGAAAGCCTGTACCAAATACATTAAAAAAAAAAAAAAAAAAAAAAAAAAAAAAAAAAAAAAAAAAAAAAAAAAAATATATATATATATATATATATATATATATATATATATATATATATATATATATATATATAAAAGGAGGGGTGGCCAAAAAGATCAGCAGATTAAAGCGCCTGAGGTTCAATTCCCAGGCCTGCCAGTGCCTGCCCCACCCCCACAGTGCAGTAATTGAGACTGGGTATGGTGGTGCATGCTTGTAATTGCAGCTCTTAGGAGGCTGTAAACAGGTGGATCACTATGAATCTGATATAGTAGTGAGACCCTGAGCACCCTGTACACCCTTCCCTAAAAAATACAAAAAAAAAAAAAATTATGTAGATCTACATGGAAGAAGTCTGTTGCTGACGTTGCCTACAGTTAGGGACATGATCACATGCACACTGGAAGCTTACAAGATTAAGAATAGGGACATTATAGACAGACTTTTTCTTAGCTTCTCCTTCATCCTTCCTGCCCCTGACCTTTTCGCCCTCTATATCATGTCACATGAATATTATAACCTTCATTTATGCCCAAGCAGTTCCCCCAGTGACCCGATTTCCCTGAAAATTCAGATGATAGTGTCAAGGTTAATGTTTATATTTAACTCTCCACAAAGACTTAAATATTTTGAAAACATAAAACTGAATGAAAAATACATACTAATGTCTTTCTTGATTAAGACACTCCAGAAACACTGGAACTCAGTGTATAAATGAGCAGAATTGACTAAGAAAACATTGCTAAAAGCTCTTAAGATGAATTTGTATTTTATTAATCAAAGTAGCATGTACATCTTTGCAGTAATTGAAGAGGAGTAGTTCCTGTCTGAGGCATGTCTCACCAATCTTCACACAGGGCTTAGAATGCTTAGGAATCAGAAGACCTTTGCAACCAGTCTGCGGGCCTAGACTGCAACCAAGACCCCTTGAAGACTCTCCTTGTTCTCGGACAAGTAATCCTCTAACTGACTTTTCTCTTTACTAAGCAGAGCATTTTTAAAACACTGTTGATGCAAATAATATATCCCAGGTAATGTTGACACATACAAGATGTCCCGTTAATTTGAATTCAAGATAACCAATAAAAATTTTTAGTATAAGTAAGCCGATGAAATAGTTTGAATAAACATAAGAAATTATTTAAAAACTTGATAATAAAATATTCAAATTTATACGTCTTCTATTTGATAAATCTGGTGATTGTAATAGATTACTAAGCAAGATGGTATTCCTTTTGTTAAAAATGACAAACGCAGATTCAAGGTAATTGAATTCAATAATTCAATTACCTTGAAATTATTCAAGGTAAGAAGAAAGGAAATTTATTGTCTCATCTAGCTGAAAAGTCCATGTGTTTAAGCTCTCTTTAGAGGTACACAGGGATCTACCTCTATCTTCTAATTTTTCCTTTCTCTATCAAGGTTTTTCCAAAACCTTGATAGGGATGAAGTCCTGGCCTTGCAAAACTCTAACAGCTTTTCACCCCACACAAGAAACATCCTCTCCTGAGAATTCTGAAGACAGAGAAGGCTGACTTTTTCCTAGCTTGAAACATATGTCTATTCCTGAACCACTGGGGCTATGTCACAGTCACCCCTTGGCATCCTCAGGGAACTGGTTCCATCACCCCCACCATCTCTGCAGATGTTTGAATCTCAAATAAGATGTCATAGCATTTGCACAGAACCTATGGAATCTTCCTGTGCACTTCAAATCACTTATACATTATTTATAGTAGTTACAATAGTAAAGTATAAAGGCTATGTGAATAGTTGTTAAACTGCATTGTTCAGGGAATAATAACTTAGTAGAGAAAAACCTTTCTCTTTTCAAATATTTTAGCCCATGATGGTTTGAATCCACAAATCAGGATGCACAGGTGTGGAGGGCTGACTGCACTCCGGCACTATCTGCACCATGTGTCTTTATACTGCTCTTCACTCAGATCATGTATGCATTTATAATAGACTATGGTGTGGCAATGGCTAAGGGAAAGGATTTTAAGCAAGGAAATGTCTACAAGCCTTCTTCCTACAGAACAGGAATATACTTTTCGTTCATCCCAAACATGTGTATCTGTCTTGCCTAAGGGAGCAAAAGTTGAGTGAGGACAGCATGAGGTCAGAATGACTCCTTGAAGGCTTTGCAGTGGACCTGACCAGGCAAATATCTCATTCTAATTTAGGCCTCTAGATTGTTGTGAGTTTGAGACTAGCCTGAGCTACAAAGTGAGCTTAAGGCCAGTCTGAATTGCATAGTGAGATGCTGTCTCAAAAAGACAAAAAGCGAATAAATAAATAAAATAAAATAAAATAAAAGATAGTAATAGAAAGAGTCCTCTGGTGTCTCCAGTTCTGTGGTAGGTTGAGGTTGGATCCCAGAAATGTGCTGTGTGCACCAGTGAAGTTTACAGTGATATTTGTGCTTGGTATGGGCCTGATCTTGGCCTGTGACTGTGGGGGGGGCATGAGCCTGGTCTTCTGTGGTTGAAGTTCTGCCCAAGCCCCTTTGATAAGAAACAATAGCCCAACCTTCCCACTTCTATTCCATGTGTCTATATGTGGAAGCACAATGCTGGTTCACCTAACTTACCACCTTACTCCTGGCTTGCATTCTCACTGATCCCTTGGACTTTTCCATTACATCTGTCTCACCACCACCCCTTACGTGTACTTCTGCTAATGCCTTATTCAATCACTGGGGTACTACTTGGCTAGGTTCTATTAGGGCCTTGCTAGGTTGTTGGGGGTCCCATCTGGGCTGACTCCTGGAATCTTTACTACTATATGTGTAAACTTATTATGGTCATGGCTATTTGGAGTTCTATATAGGCCTCTCTTACTTATATGTCAAGTTTGGGGCCAGGGACATGGCTCAGTAGAATAAGTGCTTGCCTGGCAAGCGCAAGGGCCTGAGTTTAATCCCCAGTTCAAAAAAAATTATATGTGAAATTCTACATCCACATTTGGGGAGTTTTCTGCCATTATTTCTGGTGAAAAAGAATTTTTTTTCCTGCCTCTGGTTTGTTTGTACAAAGAGCACAGGAGGACACCAGCACCCAAAAGATGGCACTGCATGGGTGATACCAGTCCTTCTATTTTTACATCAGCAGATATGAGGCTTTTACTGTGGAGCCTTCATGGAGGCTTGGGTGCTTTGGACCTAGGCTGGAGCATAAGCTGGAGCCTGGACCTTTGGCAATGTGGGCATAAATACACTTCCAAAGCTTGGGGTGGGCAATATAGGCAAGTCAAGTGAACCTGTGATTTACTCGCTTTGGGATGATCTTGGGCTTGATGAGGCTTCGGTAGCCTTGGCAAGTGCACTCATGGCCTTGGCAGTGTTTGCTTGCATCTTCTTTCCTGTGCAAGCACTTATTCCACTGAGCTGTCTCTCCAGCAAAGACAATCGATCTTTTTTTTCTTTTTTGTTGGTGGTACCAGGGATTGAACTCAGGATCTTGCACTTTCTAGGCAAGCGCTTGCTTGCAGCTTCTTGAAGCCCTTTTTGTTGTGCCTCTTGGCAAAATGCATGTTCCTAAGGAACTTGGAATCTACCCCCTTCAGAGATTCATATCTTTGTGACTGAGGTTTCTTGATGCCATTTCTGTGCCATTTTCGGGACTGGTGTGTGGTTCTTGGACATGGCTGTAAGTGCACTATAAACTGGCTGCTAAGCACCTGGAACCAGAAGAAGAAAGGAAAAATGGAAAAGTTTTTATGTCATTTTCACTCTGTTCAGCTTTCTTATTGCCTCTAACCAATCCTATGTTCTTTTTTTTCTTGATCTTGCAGCTGTTGGGTTTACTTTTTATGGTCCCTTGCTATTCTAATACCTTTTTGTGTGTGTGGTTGCTGACTACAAATCTGTCCTCTAGATCTGATATTCTATGTTTTACCTTTATTCAATCTGTTGTGTATACTTCCAATTAACAGCAATTGTTAATTTCCTAGATATTTGTTTGGATCTGTTTCATGTCTTCAATTTTCTGTGTTGGACATTCATGGTTTCCATCAGTTTCCTGAACACCTCTATTTTTTTAAATCTGTGTCTACTCTAGATTTGTTGCACATGTTTTCCATTGTCCCTTTTTTATGTGAGGGATTATTTTTTATTCAGCCACCTCCATTTACTTTTTCACTTCTGCTTCTATCATTTAAGGAAGCTCCAGTGCATGGCTTCCTAGTTCTTCTATCTCATTGTACTCTGGATTTCTCCTGGAGGGCTGGAGGGATGGAGTTCCATTTTACTTGTCATTTTCTCATTTTATTTTATTTTTTGTGTTAGTGTGTTATGGTTTCTGTCTAGTTGTGCCCCCAAAACCCCGTGTGAGTCATGGGATAGACTTAACTTCTAGAGTTTGTGATTTAACTCACAATCCACTGGGATTATAGGTCCGAGTACCACTTGGATTATGGGTGCGAGTGGTACACCCAGCCTGGGGCAGACAGCTTGAATGTAATATATGAGAGACAGAGAGACAGACTTGCTCTCTGTTGCCACTGTTGCTGTTATCCCTCCCCTTTGCTCTTGCTCTCTGCCCTTTGCCACTACTGTGAAAGGTTGCTCTCTGTCATGTTCCTCCCTACCTTGGAGCCAGCTGAGTATGGACTGAAACCTCCAGTAACTGTGAGCTAAGTAAACCTTTCCTTCCCTAAGAGTGTTTGGTATTTGTCCCAGTAACAAGAGAGGAGTGACTGAGACATGATGCTTATAGATTTCTTATGATAGATAGCTTTACCACTAACTCTAAGGCTACCCTAGGAAATATCTATTCCTCGGAGATGCTTCTAGGTGTAGGTAGTTCTTAGTCTTTGTGTCTATCCCAAGAACCTGACTCTCCAATTTATTAAGGATGAGAACTGCTATCTGTTTGGCTCAGCACCATGTCCTTTGGCACCGGACCATGGTGATGGTTTTTACCCTTGATAATCACAGTGCCACACAAAGGTAAAAAACCGATTGTACCATTCTAGCTAAAGTGGTATAAGTAGCAGTAACAGTATCACCAAACACAGCCTAGCAACTGACACACTGTGGTAACCATTAATTTGGTAACTTAAATCATAGGAACAAGCTCTACAGTTATATATAAAAATGCACCATATACCAAGAATTTGTATGCAATGAATTTCTTCTTGGTAGATGACTTTATCCTTCTGAGAGGTGGCTGTTAGGTATAGGAGAGGTGTAGGAGACAAAGAGAGAGAGGAATGAGGAGAGACATAGTAAAAACATAGGCTGTAAGGTAAAGGATGATCATCCACATTTTGGAAAACTGGAGAAGAGCAGAAGAGAGAAAGAATGAAAAAGAAAGCAAAAGAATAATGATGTGAACCAGAAAGAGAAGAGATTGCACTCACTTACATGAAAGTATCATAAAATCAAGAGAGAGAGTTGAGGTAAGAGAAAAAATACAAATAGAACAGAACAAAAATCAAGGTATGAAACATAGATGGAAAAAAACA
Organism: Ctenomys sociabilis; assembly: GCA_004027165.1. NCBI lineage: Eukaryota > Metazoa > Chordata > Mammalia > Rodentia > Ctenomyidae > Ctenomys > Ctenomys sociabilis. Next base: position 14,783 of record PVKA01002534.1, on the reverse strand, counting down.
AACAAAATTAAAAAAAAAAAAAAAGAATGAAGCAAAACACAAAACCACCCCAACCAGATGGAAAAAGGAAAACCATTCAAGCAAACAAAGAAAAAGAAGTGTTGGGAGCTCCTGAAGTTGGAAAATTGATCATATGTGGGAGGGCAGGACAAAGCTACCCCAGTCTTGAGAAAAACATCCTGACTGGCCAATTTTGGCTATTAGTTGCTAGGTGACCATATGTCTCCTGATGTTAACTTTGAAAAGACATAAATAAATACCCCTCCTATTTTTGTTTAGGTCTTTGCCAAGCAGCCCTGGTCCATTACCTGACCTCAGCTATTATATCTTGTCTTTATTTTCTAAATCCTCTTGTTGTTTTCTCCTGGGCACAAATGAGAAACCGACAAATCCCTAAAAATAGAAAAATTTTTCTGACTTTCTCATTTTTTAGGTGGTTCACGTCAGATCCCAGAAATATGCTGTGCAACCCACCAAGTTTGTAGTAAGATTTGCGCTGTGTATGAGGCTGGCCTTGGCCTTTGGATGCGGGAGCTGGGACTGGTCCTCAGCTGACAACCATCTAAATGTCCACTTTTTCCTGTGTCTCTATGGCATTCTCCAAGTCGCTGTGATGCCCTTGCATAGGGAGAGACCAGGGTTGACCCCTGAGCCATGTACAGTTGGCTTCTTCTGGACCTTGCACAGCTTCCTCTGTTCCACACCACTAGCTCCTACCTGCTATAGGATGAGAGGAGCCCTTGTCCAGCTGTAGGACAAGGCTGTTTGTTTGCTTGTGCCTCTGGGCCAAGGTGGCCACCAGAGTGGAATCTAAGAGTAGACTTTCCTTTTAGTCTGCTTCCCAGTCCTCCATGACTTGATAATTCACTCTTCCTTTTACTCCAGGGCTTTGGCAGTGAAGCAACCTGGGACCTTTCTGCTGCTGAGATTCACTCCAAACTCTTTGAAATAAAATAGCAGCCCTGCCCACCCACTTCTGTTCCTGTGTCTATATTTTGAAATAGCACCAGCTCACCTCACTCACCAACTGCTGGTTCTACAGGGACCCTCAGGAAACCATGTCCTGCTGTGCTGGGTCTGTTCCGCCATAGTGCACTGAGCCTGAAAGCAATTATTCTATCATAGTCCCAGCTGACAGGGTTACATATGAGGGTGCTAGCATTAAGGCAAATCCATTATTGTCCAAGTTATATTTTATCTCAAACAATAATTCTTTATATCAGATTTTTTATATCACATTTCTTTTTCCAGCTGAAGAAACATTTCTATAAAAACAGCTCTAAAGACACAAGATATGATCAAAGCTCACCCTCTCCAGGATCTGAAAAAGATGTTAGCAAGCCCAAATTTCCCTGGAAAGTTGTGGTTTAATTTGAAAATGAATGAAAAAAGTTAAAATTCTATATTATAATAGACACAGGAATATTTTAACATAAAATAATGTTTTAAATTATTTATCATCAGGAAAGCTAAAATACACAAAGTTAATATCATATAACTCTTGGGGGTCACAAAAGTTTGAGAACACAGACTCACAGGAATATGTAGATAAAAATAATAGTTTTTTACTGCTATCTAGTTTATGACAACTGATTGCTTAGGAGAACTGCTCAAACTACATGAGTATGATACTAAATTGCACTATTGAGTATTTTGATAGGAAAGTGATACCAACTCAAACTATATGAGTTGGTATCATACAGTGTTTGATGTTACTGTGGTGGGCAGTCAGTTTGAGTGCCAGACTGAAAAGTTTCTGATTTACTCCATCTTTGATGTCTTGAAAAGTATTCATCAAGAGTATTTTCTGTAACGATAGAAGGTAAGGTCCTTAATTTTACCATCAACATAAAGATGTGCATTATACAACAAATAATGGAGAGTGTCAAACTCTTCATATTTCTTCACATTTTTCACAATGTTAAGGCTTTTTCACTACGGGGCTTTTGTTAGGTGCAGTTGTTCAGAAATTTAGTTTTGCCTTTAAAATATGTAGTGTTTAACCTTGAAGGAAATATCTGCTTAAGTAAGTCAGTTTGTAAATCATATGAGTATCATAAACATAGCACAGTGCTAGGTTACCGAGCCCATTCTCCAGAACAGAGCAGCTCCTGTGGTGCTCCTGCTCCTGACATGGCTGATTTCATGCTACCAGCACAGCGTCGCTGAATACAAAGCTGGTAGGAACATTAGTCACTTTCCTATCAAAATACTCAAGAGTGCAATTTAAAGGATGGAAAGTCTATTTTTGTTGTTTTCCTGGGTTCAGTCCAATGAAGAAACAGCATATGTAGCAGAAAGGCCAGACAGAAGAAAGCTGCCCATATGATGGCTAGGAAACAGAGAGAGAAGGGAGGGAATAAGAACACACCCTTCAAGGTCATGCTACCCCACACACTGACCCAGCTCCAAATGGGTCCCACTTCCTAACAGCACATTCATGTTTGAATTCATACACGGATTCACTGAAGCATATAGTGCCCCCATGGCCCAACCATGATGCAAACATGTGAGATACTTAAGGGAAATTTTAGGAGTGAGTCATAATGTAGGCAGCTAAGTGATATAGAAATATTATAGGAAGTCAGACAGGCCTGCACCCTCGAGGAGACAGCACAGAAGATAAGATACATTGCAACTGTGAGAGAGATGCATGCTCTTGCTGTGGGTCAGACCTAAAGACTGAAGATCAAACCAATGCTCACCTCCCTAAAGACAAGCAACTGGGATTGATCATCACCTTAAGGAAACCAGGAAGAGTCACTAATCCAACTGCTAATGGCTGACTGCCAGATAAACTCGTGTTCTATATTCATGCCCAATCTCTATATAATTCAATTCCCCATTTGATTCTGGATTTAATCAATTTTACCTGAGCAATGGTGCTTGTAATCTCATTGGTTGACCATAGTTTTGTCCCACGTCATGCCCACCTAGGCAAGTTCCCATGTTCTGTGCCTTAGACCTGTCTCAGCACATGGTTTTACTCTATGGAAGTCCCTAGAAGAAACAGCTTCCCGGGGGACAACCCACTCAGGCCCTCCTTCTGTCCCTCTCTTGGACAGAAGGGTTTTCCCCCCAGTAAATATTCAGCTTTTAACCTCTGTTTGTTCCTAAATTCGTTCTTTGATTTTAGGAGTTTCATTTCTCCTATATCATTAACAGAGAGGGGTATGCACAGTTCATTCTCATGAGTTGATATGAAGCAGATTCCAACAGAAGCTAGCACATCACTAATTTTAAATTACATATAAAAAAAGATGGACATAATTGTATCTGTAGTTTAACAAATATAAAGTAATCACCCATATAATTCCACCACTGTCAAGAAACCGAAAAACAATTGCATACTGCCAAGCACAGTGGAGGACAACTATAATCCCAGCGCTTGAGAGGCTGAAGCAGGAGTGCTGCAAGTTGCAGGTCAGCTTGGGCTATGTACAGAATTGAAAACCAACCTGAACTATATATTGAGACTCTACCTCAAAAACAAGCAAATACCCAAATGAACAACAACCCCAAAAAATGCACCCCAGAAGCCTGCCATATACCCTTCCCTATTTATAATTATTATAAATTATATAATATATAATTATAAAATTATATAATTTATTCTCATTATAGTTAGCCACTTTTAGTTTAGTACTCTCAGAATATACTCAACCCTGCTATCCTTTATACTTTTAGCACATAAATAATGCATCCTTAAAAAAAAAATAATGCATCCTTACACATCCTGCTTTAAGTTGGCCTGTTTTAACTTTATATAAGTGGGATCATGTTCTATGCAATATTTTGCTATAAATTTTGCTTTGCTTTATAACATTTATCCATCTTGTTGTGATAGCTCACTCTTCCTGCTGCATAGCACTGCCTTATGGGAAGGTGCGAGGGAGGTGTAGGAACTGGCTCGTCCAGTGCACAGGAGCTGACTGTCATATGTCTGCAAGTTTTGTAAGCCAGTTGATGTTATATTGAAAGCTTGAAATTGACCATAATGGAACGATTTGAACTATTAAAGTTGGCAAATGCTAAAAAAAAAAAAGACCTTTCCTCCCTGCCATTGAACATTTGCCGGCATGCCCATCAATGTCCTGAAGCAATACATTCACCATTTCTGCAGAAAACGTGCATTTGGTAGGTCCAGTTTTTGGCCATGAGCAGGCTATTTCATATGCAATGGTAGAATAGCCTCACATTCCTAAGGAATACAATGTTCAGCCCTGTAATAAGAATGTGGGTCCTATGATATACATGTATTCAATTGTAGTTGATAATGGCAAATAATTTTCCTTATTTATATATAGCCCTAGTTGCTTAGAGAATTTCTATTACTCCTATTTTTCCTAATTCATCCTGTGACACTGCCAGATTTTTAAAAACTTTACCCAATTAGTATTATTATGATTCTAATTCCTAAAGAGTGTGAACACTTTTCCTTGCACTGTTTCATCCATTTGAATTTTTTCTTGTATAAAATACTTGGGCAAGTCTTGCTGAATTTCTTTTTAAACTGGATTTTTATATTAACTTTCAGAACCTTTGCATATTCTAGGTTTTTAAAAATTATTCTGTGCCTTAGACCTGTCTCAGCACATGGTTTTACTCTATGAAATGCTACAAATTTCTTCTATCTCTTTTTTATCTCTTCCTTAACGTATAGTGACATATAGTTACTATTCCATTAAGAAAAAGACATATTTTTTACTTATCTGGGTACATTTGTATAAATTTCAGATTTATTATCTTGTATGCTTGACTTTTACTGGATACCATTGTTTTTGTTTTTGTTGTTTTGTTTTTGTTTTTTAATATTTTTGGTATAGGGTCTCACTGTGCAGCTTGGACTTGTAGTGATTCACCTGTCTTCAGCCTCTCCAGTGCTGGGATTACAGGCATGTGCCACCAAGCCCAGCCTTGGTGCCCAGCTCAGTGTGTCTGGGGGCAAAGCTGGCACAGCAAGTGGTGCCAGGAACAAACCCTGGTCCCGGTGCTTGCCTAAACAAGCTCTTAGTCTGATGAGATATCTTACTGGCCTTTTGCTGGATACGTTTTAACCCTCTCTGGAGTCACTTCCTTTCTCATAGCTTGAGCTGTAGTTTAAAGATGAAGTGTGGAGATATTTTCCATTTCTCTAAGGTTCAATGAACCAGAGAGGAGAGAATGAAAATTCTTTTGAAATTATACGTAGGTTTCTACATTCCACTTTTTCTCCTATCTCAGATACTTTAAACTTTCCTGGGTCCATTCTGTCTAGCTAAGCTAGTTCATTCTCATAGATTCTAGAAAGTTCTGCAAACCCAATTCATGGCACTTTGGTGGGATTAGAATTCCCAGTTTCCTTCCTACATCTGATGAAGTCCACTGAAGACTCATAATGAAGGAAAGAAAGTAAAAGACTCACATAGTCAAATATCTTACCCCCAGAACTACTGTTTACTATTGCAACTCTATTTCATCATACCTCTAGGAGATATTATTTTACATTTATGTACCAGAAAATTGCCCTTCTCTGAAAAAAAAGTACAAAACATATATATGTATATATAAAATGAAGAGCTAGGTACTTTCTATATAAAACAAAAACAAAGCTGGCGAGATAGCTCAGCAGCATAAACACCTTCCTGGGCAAGTGCAAGGTCCTGAGTACAATCCATGGTACAAAAAGAATAAAAAAGATAAAACTATTCAGTTGAGTATCCTGCCTCCATAAACAAAAACTACAAAGGTGAGGAGATACTACAAACAATTTTCTCCAATCACAATGCCTTTCTGATACAAGGAAATGAAGCTCTCAACCTCAAAAATATCTGGGATGAATTTGTGTTCTTTAAAAACTGAAGAATGAATTTTAGAAACAATGGAGGTTAAAAGCAGAATATGTTTATTCAGGGAAAGAAAGCTTCTGTCTAAGAGAGAGACAAAAGCAACCCAAGCAGGTTGCCCAGGAATCTGTCTTTTTGAGGGATTTTCATAGAATAAAACCACGAGGGGAGGAGGATCTAAGGTAGAAAACATGGGAACTCACTAGGCGGGCATGAGGTGGACAAAACTATGGTAAACCAATAAGAGTATAAATACAATTGCTCCTGTAAAATTGATTAAATCCAGGACCAAATGGGAAAGTAAGTGGGCATTAATATAGAACAAAGGCTTATTTGGTAGTGGTTGGATTAGTAAGTGATTATCAATCCTGATGCTTATCTTTAGGGAGGTATGTATTTGTTCGATCTTTTGTCTTGAGGTCTGGCCTGCAGTGGGACTGTCTTTCTCTCCCCACAACTGCAAAATCTTACCTTCCATGTTGTCTGCTTGAGAGTCTAGCCTTCTGTGCCTGCCCATAATTTTTCTATTGAATTTAGCTACCTACAACATTTCCACCTGAAAATTTCAAATTCATTATTAACTGGTAGATCAAATAGAAAATACAGATTGATTCTAAAGAATTTTCAAAAATATTGTTAATAAAAATAGTGTAAATCAAAAGCTATAAGATGTATATAAAAAGAGATCAACCTCCCTTTTCATAACAGAAATACAAATTTAAAAGCATACTGAATTGCTTCTTGGTATTTTTGTGAAGACCAAGAGTAGTATCTGTTCCTATTAGTTTAGTATCTAAGACATCCTTTTTTTGGCTGGCTTAGGCTGCCTAAAGTGCATGTGTGTGACATGTGGAGCTTGGGATTGAACTGCCCAGGCAGGTGCTTAAACAACTGAGCTCACCAGCAAGCCCCATAAGACATCCTTGATTCAAGAAATAGACCTTTTCTTTGGTCCAGGAAGGCAAAATAAAAGTGTACTATCCACTCCATACATTGTCCCAGTATTGAAGTATGATCAGGAATACCATACCCTTTTGGAAGAAATATTAAAAGGAAAAACAATAAACTTACCAGATTGGAAAAAACTTTATGCATTCTTTTAAGACTATGTGAAAAAAGATACCCTTTTGTTGCCAGTAGGCATGCAAAGTGGTGCTGCTGCTAACTGGCCATTATCTAGCCTGAGTACATGTGCATTGACTTTTGACCCAGCAAAGCTATTATAATCAACTGTTGTACACAGCTGAGTTAGAAATATTATAGTTAGAAATATTATAGCCCAGACAGGGCTGGGCTCTCAAGTGCCTGTCTTACAACTGCAGGAGAGACAGGGACTACTGCTATGGGCCAGACCTCAAGAAAAAAGATGAAACAAATGCACTGCTAACATACCGCTCTAGGGATGAGCCTCAGGGATTGATATTCTGAATAGGTAGCAACCACCATCAAAACTTCAGAAAGAGACACTAACCCAACCCCCTGCAGGAAAAGCCCCAGTTTTGTATTTGTCTGCTTGCTGCATGACTCACTTCCCCATTTGATCCTGATTTAATCAATTTTACCAGATTTTACTAGTAATCTTATTGGTTGACCATAGTTTCTTCTCACCTCATACCCATCTTGCCAGTTTCTGTGTTTCTCATCTTAGACCCCTCACCTCAGTTCTGCTTTATGAAACCCCTAGAAAAGGCAGGGTCCTTGGCAACCCACTCGGGTCCCTTTCTGTCCCTCTCTTGGACAAAAGCTTTCTTTCCCTCAGGAGCTATATTCTGCTTTTAACCTCCATTGTTTCTAAAATCCATTCTTCAGTTTCAGAGAATATAGACTTGTCCAAGATATCTTTCAGGTTGGAAGTCTTTCTTCTGTATCGAAAGGACCAGAAACACCCCAAATGCCTATCATCAGGAGACTACTGGTGGAATAACCAGAGTATTTTGCAGCTGAGGAAAATAACAAAGAGCGACTTTTAGTATTTAGTATGTGTTGTGAAGTGAAAAAAAGTAAGGTTGATAAAAATAAATACATTATGCTACAGTTATAGGAAGCTGAGTTAGACAGAAATGTATGCAGTCAGACAAGCCTAGCCCTTCAGAAGGAGCCAGTATGGAAGGCCAGACACCTCACAGCTATGAGAGACAGGTACACTCCGTGTGGGTCAGTCCTCAAGACAGTAGATCAAACAAATGCAAGCCGGGCGTGGTGGCGCATGTCTGTAATCGCAGCACTCGGGAGGCTGAGGCAGGAGGACTGTTGTGTGTTCGAGACCAGCCTGAGCTACAAAGTGAGCTTAAGGCCAGCCTGAACTGCATAGTGAGACCCTGTCTCAAAAAGACAAAAAAAAAAAAAAAAATGCATACCTCCCTAAATATAAACACCCAGTACTGATATTCTAGATAGGCCTCTCTGGCCTTGAGGAAGCCCAAAAGTCATCAACTCAACCCCTACAGGATAAGCTCCTGCTCTACATTCATGCCTACTTGCTACATGACTTGCTTTCCCATTTGGTTCTGGATTTAATCAATTTTACCTGAGCAGTTATGACTGTAACCTTAGTGATTCACCATAGTTTTGTCCTGCCTCATTCTCACCTAGCAAGTTCCCATGTTTACCACCTTAGGCCTTCCTCACTGCAAGGTTTTACTATAAAATCCCTAGAAAAGGCAGCTTCCCAAGCAACACACTCAGGTTCCCCTTCTATCCTTCTCTGGGACAGGAGCTTTCTTTCCTATAGTAAGTATATTCTGCTCTTAACCTCTGTTGTTCCTAAAATTCATTCTTCAGTTTTAGAGAACATGAACCCGGCCCAGTATCTTTCAGGTTGACAGTTCCCTTCTCCTATGTCAAATGGCAGGTAGAAAATATTGTGCAATAATTACAGAGTATTTTAGAGCTTTAGAAAAGAACAAAGAGTGATTTTTAGTATGTGTTGTGAAGTGGGAAAAAAAAGTAAGGTTGATAAAAATAAATACATTATGCTCCCATTTTTTCTTAAATTATGAAAAGAATGGATAAGCCAAAAATAACAGAGAATATTCCTATGCAGGGAAGAAGAACAGCAGGGAAACGTGAGGAATCAAATTTGCTTCTCTGAATATATCTTATTTTGTAGACCTGATATCATTAAGAGACAAGCTTAATACATTTTTAAACTCACTTCTACAAATGCTTTTAAATTTTTAAAAAGCGTATATGTACTGAATTGGTGGAATAAAAAGAGGAATTATTTAAGGGCATTGAAAAATAATAGACTGTCCCTAGTGGGATATATCAGAAAGATACTGACATTTTCAGTCATCATACTGTGATAGTGTTGAAGTATTGCACTAAATTGTTACATGTGCATTGTGAGAAAAAGTAAACCCTTAGGTTAGTGTCATTGAGAACTAGGATTTTCACTATTAAAAAAAGAATAGTTTCAAAAATGACAGTTTGAATTCGTGCTGAAAGTATCCATCTGAATTTACAATGAATTTTATTTTTAAAAAAATACTTGTGTATTTTCTAGTCTTTGCACTGACAAAGCGTATCAAGAGTGACTTAGCTGGTGCCAGGGAGCTCCTTCAGGACACAGACTGTGGCACTTAAATGGCATTTCTGCAAACAAAAACTCAGAGAATCTTAGAGAAAATGCTGATCCCAGTTCTACACAAAAGAAGCATGGGAGATCACATGCTGAGAAATTCAGAAGCTATCAAGGACTTCCCAAGTTGTGCTGAAACACTCGGGAGCCATAAAGTAAGCACTGATGGGGAAGGAGGGATGCTGCAAGGAAGGGTTTCGGCATCCGTATGCCGCTGTTTGAAACCCTAACGGAGTGGTACATCTAGGTGATAATTATCACAGATGAGAAGAGACCAATTATTCTGCCACTCTGATAGAAGCACAAATACTTAGGAAGCAATAGTTTTAAAAAACAAGTCTGGGGACCAGCCAGATAGCTCAGCAGACTGCTTGGGACCTCAGCTCCTGCTTAGGCAGAGTATAGTAGCCAGGGTTTGATCCCAGGCCCCCTTGCCAGTCCCACCCCCGGAACGCACTGAGAGGGTAATCGAGACTGGGGGTGGTGGTACACATCTGTAATCCCAGTGCTTGGGAGGCTGAAAACAGAAGAGTCAATACAAGTCTGATCTGTGTAGTGAGACCCTGTAGACCCTGCTCTAAATACATAAAAACATAATAACATAAAACATATAAAAAACGAGTCTGAGCTGAGCATACCTATAATCCTAGCACTCAGGACGCTGAGGCAGGAGGAGTCCCATGAGTTTGAGGGCAGCCTGGAGCTGCAGCCTGGGCTACATAGTGAGACCCTGTCTCAAAAGAAGAAATGAGACTTCAACTCCAAATGCCAATTCATATGAAATAAAGGGAATAGAAGGTCACACTAAATTTTTATATATTCTAAGTAGCGAGTCAGGATAGGCCCAGTGCCTGTCTCATCTTTCTGAAGAGAAAGGGAAAGAGGAGAGAGGAGAGAGGAAAGATGCAAGTATAGGAACCCCTCCCTGCCATTTTTCTTCTGAGCAGAACTCTCCACAAAGGCAGTGTTCTTACTACCAGAAAATGTTTTTCTACTCCAGTCAGGGCTGCTAGCTCCTACTTGAGTTATCCTGTGACAGGCCCAACAAGTCATTAGTACCAGACGTTAATTAGTCACCTGGTCTAATCATCTGCCTGGCAGGTGCAAACACCCGGATTTGATCTCTGGCACCACATGCTGTGCCGGCCTTGTGCTGAGCTGGCCACCAAAATCAAGCACGATGGCGCATGCCTGTAATCTCGGCACTAGGGAGGCTGAGACGGGAAGATCACTATGAGTCTGAACTGTGTGGCAAGACCTGCTAGATAAATAAATAAATAAATAAATAAATAAATAAATAAATAAATAAATAAAATTTTCAAGTAGTCAACCCTAGAGATAGAAAATTCCTGCAAAGACAAGAAGTTTCTCCACTGTCAGGATTTTTAATATTTTCCAATGCTTTTTCTTTTAAGCAACTAATTTCTTATTCCGTATTTGTTGGGACATTGACTTAAGTGCTTTTTCCTTCCTAGAAATTAAACACTACTGGCTTCAATAAAACAGAGGTATTGTTCTCTTTTGTGTGAAAGTCCAAGCTGCCAAGAAGTCCAAGTGGCTAGGACAGTGTCATTTCATGCAGTTTTCTGAAAACCTGGGTTCTTTCTGTTTGGTGGCTTCACAGTTCAAATAGCACTCTCTGTGCCTGCGTGGTGGTCAGCAAGAGCTCAACTCCATCAGCGTCACCTTCAACTAGAAAGGGGGCTGGCCTACGGGTCTGGAGACCATCCTGCAGTGGTGCCCATTTCTATATGAACTGTCTACTGTCCTACTGTACAAGCTGCACTGAGTTGATGCCAAGAGGAGAAAAGCCTGGTCGTGAGATTCCAGGGTTTCACAGGGCACACAGAGCACCTCATTACCATCCTAGGTGACCTCCCAGGACGACAGTGTCTACTTAGATGTACTCTGGGAGCTTTTTCTTCCATTGTTTCTCTCTCTTTCTTTACACCATTCTAAGTGAGGCCGGACCTAGTCTCTATCTTTGTATCCATGCTGGGCCACGACTCTGCTCAGTCAGAAGAATCCTCAAGACCACCCAGACTTCTCACCTATGGGGTAGATTTCTTCTCTAGCATGACGGCAGGCAGCACTGTGCTGGAAGACACCACCCACACAGCCCCATGGATGGGGCATGGAGAAGAGAGCAAGTGCAGGAGACAGCACCGTCTTGCCTCGCATGCGACCCTGTGGGACAAAGGAGAGATCCTTGGGGTGCTAATGTGGAGCGATGCGGCACAGGTGGAGCCATCCTTGGGCTTCCCTAAGCACTGAAGTGAAGCAGATGGGATGGCCACTGGTAGAAGATAATCTTTTTTTAGGAGTTCTTAGAAAAATGGACATCAATTCCTGGATTTTTATAGAATTTTCCAGTCCAGGAGAATTCTGAAAGAGGACTTAAGAGGTTTTCAAACTATAGACCTGTTTCTTAATGCAATAAGGCAACATTTTTGAAATCAGTACATCAGGAAGCCCACATACATAAGAAAACTCATACCTGAGAGTATGGATGAAAAGAGGAGACAACATTTTTGAAATCAGTACATCAGGAAGCCCACATACATAAGAAAACTCATACCTGAGAGTATGGATGAAAAGAGGAGACACCTGCTAATCCTGTGTCCACTAAATACCTGAGCTCCCATCACGTAGCTTTGTCTCCTGGACTTTTGGGATATCTCCCTGGTTTCTTCCACACAGTCTGCCTGATCCATTCCACTGATATGGCCACTAAAACTTGTCTGTCTTTTGCTTCTTTAACTTGTTTTTTCCTCCCCCTGCTGTCATTCTGAAAGAGCCCTGTTTCCCCCTTAGAGTTATTTTACTCCTACTACCTAAAACTCAAGACTCAGCTCTGTTCATGTTGCTCTTTCCCAGTTAAAATATCTTTTAAGAAGCAATTTGGACTGTCTTTGCTTAAGGACTCTCAAGCCTACACTGTAGGTAGACTTCAATGCTACCCAAGGTCTGTAGCAAATCTGGGAAGCTGGGGCAGGAGGATCACACATTCAAGCACATAATTGGCAACTTAGGAACTTAGCACCTCAAAGGTTTTAATAAGATTATGGGGAGAAAAAAGTGGCACAGCAGCACTAAGCAGTAAAACATAGCCTTTTTGGAATCCTGAATCAAGACACCTGAAAAAAAAAATGAGTGTAGAGGACCATCTGAGCAGCTGTTTTTGAAAGAAGAGAGATTGTCTCCATTTTGGCTGAGCACCAGAGCCCCAAACATTAGCTACTATCTCAATAGCATAGTGAAAACTACTTTCTCTGCATAGGGCAGAGGTAAATGTAGGCCACCTACCTACGTCAGCTCACAGTATTCACATACTTCCCACAATTCTCAGTCATTCCTCCTCAAGCCACTCCTCCACTGACTAAAACCTGGGTGCCTCCCTGGGTCAGCCTCTTTATTCCAGAAAGCCATCTTCATGGCTGGACTTAGGGCCGCTTGGCTCCCCAATAATTATAAATATGTTATAGTGTCTTTTCTTTCACTGTGGGTTGCACTAGGGGTGGTAGATTGGAATTAACTTGGCGGGATTCCAATAACGTATCTTTGTGATTACAAATATTGACTTCTTGGAGTGAGAGGAGAACCTGAAAGGGACTCCTACAAATATAATGAAGAGGAAAACAGGTAGTGCTCCAGGAATTTGGAGGGAGCAGACAGGAAAACTAGAAACTACAGAAAAGCTGGAGAAATGGAGGACAATGCAGAGAAAAAGAATGAAACTATCTGGAAAGCACACCTTCACTCCCTAGGAAGGGGACCTGTCTCTACAGATGCTCGTAGTCCAGAGAGATGGCAGCTCTTGGGAGAAATGATGGGCCAGAGCAATGTTAACCCTCAAGAAAAGCTGACAGCTCTTATAAATTGAAACAATAGCATGGGGTTTCACTCCAAAAGTGACCCCTTCTGCCCAGCAGGCTACACTGCTAGACTTGAAGAAATCCAGTGCACTGCTTACCATATTTGAGAAAGTTTTATTTAAAGTAACTTTTCAAAGCGATTAATTAATTAATTGTTTAGGACAGAGCCACAGAACAACTACAGATCAACTTCACTTCATTCATGATTTCTAGTGTTAATCCATGTTATAGTTTGCATTTTGATGTCCCTCTAAAGCCTCCTATGCACATAGATGGAGCTCTTGGAAAGCGGTTGGATCATGAGTGTGTAAAGTTGGATTCAGGTGTGCGATCCTGGGGTTAAATGTGAGGACAATGGAAGTCCCACCCTGGGTGTGGAGAGTGCTAGTCAACAGTCTTGTAACTCGGATAGAGTATATATTTGTTATTATTTTTATATAGTGTCACACTACACAGCTTGGGCTCACCCTCCTGTCTCAGCTTCCACAGCACTGAGATTACAGGTTTGCACCACCATGCCTAGTTCCAGGACTGGCACAGCATGTGGTACCAGGGACTAAACTCCTGTGCTTGGGCTTGTCAGGCAGGTGCTTAGAACACAGAGCTATTTCTCCAGTCCCAGGACAGAACATAGAGACAGAAAGAAGGCAGACTTGCTGCTGTTTCTGCTGACTGCTGCCATTTGCCTGATAAACCATGAATGGTTTCTCCTCCACAATGCCCCCTGCTATGCTACCCCAGTCCTGAGCAAGGACAGGAACCTCTATCTATAAGCTGTGAGCTGAAGTAAACCTTTCCTATTTTAACATGTCAGATATCATTCCCAGCAATGAGAAAAGTAACTAAGACACCAAACCACACTGGGAGATGGCCACAGAGGACAGGTGTACAGAGGGTGGGGGCTAGGCACAGACCCCTGAGCCCTACAACTGAGTTTAAATTCAAATAGGAAGGAAATGGGGCCCTGCCCTTCCTGGTCAGGAGCCAGGCCAGGTGAGTGTGGCTTTCAGAACTGACTGGGTCTAAAGGCACTGGTATTTGGTCCCGCAATCTGATTAAACCCTGGCCTTCTGCCTAAATATCCAGCACAGAGATCACTGGTCTGTTTACTTTTGCCCACTCCTAACATGAGAAAGGGCTACCTCAGTGATAGTGATTGCTACAATCTGGGGTATACGGAGAGAGGATTCCCTGTAGCAAGAGTGGGGATACTGCACAAGCTCATGGGCTATAGAGATAGGTAGAAAGGTCCTGACTTGCTGGATCCCAAGACTGCAGAGCCTGAAAAGAAACCATTCATTAAAAATACAGATTATTGTGGTTCATTTCCTTTCTTATATTTTTCTGCATTAGATTTTGGTTTCTCTCTCTCTCTGTCTCTGTCTCTCTCTGTCTCTCTCTGTCTCTCTCTGTCTCTCTCTCTCTCTCTCTCTCTCTCTCTCTCTCTCTCTCTCTCTCTCTCTCTCTCTCTCTCTCTCTCTCTCTCTCTCTCTCTCTCTCTCT
>PVKA01002533.1:0-123450 GCA_004027165.1 Ctenomys sociabilis | reverse complement strand
TTACCCTAATGTATCTACCTCATTGATGACGTTGACTTCCCTCCCCTCTGCTATATAAGCTATCTCACTTCCTTGAATAAACGAGACTTGATCAGAATCCTGTCTTGTCTCCATTTCTCGCGTCCCTGTCCCATGTCTTTGTCAGTCCCCACTCCTCCCCCAGGCGACCTGCGGAGATTGGCCTGCTGGACGGGTCAAAGATTGCTAGATAATAGATATAAAATTTCACCTATGAGCTTCAAGTTTAAATCTTGTCCAGTTGCTAAAACTGTTTAACTAGGCCAGGCATGGTGGCGCATGCCTGTAATCCCAGCACTCGGGAGGCTGAGGCAGGAGGATTGTTGTGAGTTCGAGACCAGCCTGAGCTACAAAGTGAGCTTGAGGCCAGCCTGAACTGCATAGTGAGACCCTGTCTCAAAAACAAAAAACAAAAAAAAAAAATAAAAATAAAAATAAAACTGTTTAACTGGGTGATTAGATAAAGAACACATGTGTCTAAAGACTTGGTTCAATGCACAGGGCCAAATCCTTCAGCCAATAATTCTATCTATCTCTAGAAAAGGTGTTTATAGCCTTAAAAAAAAAAAAATGCTCACTTCAAATTGACCTTTTTATACAATAGTTATGCTTCCTTGTGTAAGACTCCTGTCACCAGACCAGTAGTCTTATGTCCAGGTTTTGTTTGCTTTTAAAAAAAAAAAAGTCATTCTAGTTTTAAAACATAGATATGGACCACAGGAGAACCAAGTAGTTCAGGTGCCTAAGGCTGCTGCTTTTGGACTTTTAGAGACCCTTAGATAAAATAGCTTTACTCACTGTCTCACCATTGCTAGAAGTGAGATTTCCTCTACTTATCTTTCAGAAGGGTGACCTTCTAATTGTAATGTTAACCTAAAACCAAGCCTCGTAGTTATTTTATGTAAAACATACTTCCTGAGATGCTAATTAGAGGGACAGATTACTCTTACAGATCAGGAGCTATAAAAGATAGCTTTTGCTCCAGACAACTCATTTAATACTTTAGTAAAAACTGTTTAAGTGTCCTATAACTAAAAGCTGGGAAAAAAAAAACCAGGGAGAGAAAACAAAAGAGACAAAAATTGGCTGCCTTTGTTGCAGCCTCAAAACAGACCCTAAGTCTGATTCTCTGGGCTCCAAGAAGAGCTCAACGATGATGAGATTCGTCTGCTACTGCTGTCAAGAACCAGGCCACTGTACGAGGGACTGCCTTAAGAGGCCCACAAGCCATGCCCTAAATGCTAAAACAGCCACTAAAAGTGAGACTGCACTCTGAGGCGAAGGCTCCAGAGCTCAGACTCAGCTTCCCAGATGATCCAGTAAAACTGGAGGGCCCTGGGCCTGCTTCCTCCCTCTGGCCGGACTGTTACCTCTACCTGTTGTCTCCATGGAGGAGCCCTAAGTAATCATGACTAAAGGGAAAACCAGCCCATTGCTGGACATTGGCACAGGTCTCTTTGTCCTTCTCCAACCCTGACCTTCCTTCCAGTTATCCACCTCAACAAAAACAGACTTTAAAAATCTTGCTTTAGTTAAAATTGAGATACTATAATATATATATATATATATATATATATATATATATATATATATATATTCAGGTTGCTAGCTAAATCAAAATTATGCTGACCACTTTTTATAAATACAATAAATTATTCTTCATGTACAAGGCTTAAAAGGTATTCCATTGGTCTAATCTGACTAAATGCTACATATTTCATGATAAGAGTATGTTAATCTGGTTGATTTCTGATGTAACTCAAATATTCCATGCTCATTGTTAATACAGGTGTGATATCCCTTACCTAAAGCTAGAGAGACTAATAACAAACTGACAGACTCCATAAATAAATGGGTCTAAGGGCTAGTAAGTTACAATTGCTGGGTCTCAAAGTTTATAAATGTACCTGTTAGCTGAAATGTTCATGCTTTGAATATATGTGCTCCAATATCTCAAAAAAATTTGTTTGTTCCTAATAGATACCAAAAACCCAGGTAATTATACAGGTAAAATCTATAACAAATATGCTAGGTTAAGATCCCTTTGACTAGGATCCACCAGATTTTGTCTATAGAGACACATTGAGGTATATCTTGTTCAGTGGATTCCAAAGTCTAACACAAGCTACAAAAGTAAAGAGGGTTTACAGGAATAAATTGTTCTCAGTTGAAGTGTTTCATAGTAGAAAAGATACAGAATGGAATTATAGATGGAAAAAGTTACGTTTTCCTAGATCCAAAGAGAAGGGATGTTTCAAGGAAAAGTGTCCAAAGCATCTAGAGAAGGAAGAGAAAGTGTTTATGATGGAGTCAGAGGATGTTTCAGACTAAGGTGGTTATGTGTCTTCCCTCTCAGCCTGAAAAAACCCATGTTAACTGCCAATATAAGAAAAAGAGCTTGTAAAACTTTCAATAGACGCTTATACAGATTTGTCGGTAGTTACCCAGCCAGTGGCTCACTTGCAAACTGAAGAGTACTGTTTTCTCTAGGTCTGACAATCCATATGCCACAGGTCTGCTAAATGATTACTGTATCCTGTTGATGTTTTTATTTGGCCTATACATGTGTATAAAACTAACAATTGCCTAAAATTATCCCAAGAGATGAATGATTTCATCACCATCCAAGAACCAGTGGAAAATGTTATACCCTTACAAAATTGACTCCATCTTGTTGCCCTTCTAACCTCGCCGTGTTCCTGTTCTGTATACGCCTGCCTCTCCCAACTCCCTCACCTCTGTGACCCAAGCCTTGTCTTGACCAACATCTGTACCCCTTCCCTATTTTTAAGGACCTTGACAAACTCTGTACTTACACATAGGTAACACCAATCTCTAAGATTAGAGATATTGAAAACCAAAAGGGGGGGCTAAACCTCCTTTTCTCTGTGCAGCCTTAAAGGAACAATGTTGTTTTTATGCAGACCATTCAGGGGTAGTTAAAGATTCTATGTCCAAGCTTAGGGACAGGTTACAACAAAGGGAAAAAGAAAGACAACAACAACAAGGGCTCTTTGAGTCCTGGTTCAATCATTCCCCATGGTTGACTACACTCCTCTCAGCTCTAGGAGAGGTTCAATCGTTCTCATGGTTGACTCTACTCCTCTCTGGGCCACTCCTGATTCTCATGCTAGCTCTCACTATAGGACCATGCCTTCTTAATAAGCTTATCACGTATGGCCGAGAACAACTATCCTTTATCAAGCTCATGATAATCAGACAACAATACCAGTTTTTACCAGACCAGGAAGCCCAAACACATTTTTAAGATTAAAAATGGGAAAAACCAAAAGGGGGGAATGTAGGGCCCAAATGAGTTTTACGTCACCATTCTGTTCTGTATGCGCCGCCTTAGTACATCAGCTAACCTTGTCAGCTAAATTACTGCCTAATGAACTAATGCTGTGAACCTTTGCCCCACTAGGGCCTGTAATCCCTGTTCCTAAAACAAAGAGGACATAAAAACCTCAGGAGGGGCCTTAAACCTCAGGCCTAGCTTGGGAAAACATTTAATCTCCGGCCTGGGGACACTCTTGTCACTTTACACAAGTAAACCCACCCGTTCTCGGAATGCAGCTAAAACCACAGTTAGCTAGTAGTTGCCCTTTGGCCTACCCCTCTTAGTTACCCAAAAAAAGTCAAATATTCTCAAACCTCTCCTCCCTTTGTCTTCGGGCTTAAAACCCAGCCCACGGTCAGCTCGGGGCTTCTCTGTTCCTGCGCATTCAGGGAGCCCCATGCATGCATGGAAAATAAAATCCCCTTGCTTTTGCATGAGAGGACGTCTCTTGGAGTCTTTCTTCACGCGGTGGGCTTCTCAGACCTAACAGCCTGAAAGGCCAGACGGTGTGCCCTGTGCACCGTGTAGTGGGTGGGAGTATGAGGCTGAGAGCGCAGCACAGAGCCAGAAGGGCGAAGCCAGGACCAGGGGTCGGCTGGACCCAGAACTTCAGGATTTGACGCATGCATGCCAACTTCGGGCCTACTTTGCTCCCACTTTTCTCTTTTCCCCCGCATATTTTAGGATGGAAATGTTTGCCTCATGCCACTGTATGCTCAAAGTGCTGAACTTTCTTTTCATTCTTACAGGGGCACCTGGATAAGACTCTGCCTTAAATCTCAGAGGACCTGTTGGCCTTGGATTTTCTAGCAATGCTGAACCTGTTAGGGCTCCCAGCAACACTTACCGACGGCCTATACCCATGCTGCATAAAGAGATGCACGTGTGTCTTTGGGGGCCAGGAGCAGAAGGTGATGGCTTATATCTAGATGACCCCCAAGTGTCACACACGCACAGGCAGGGCTTTGGGGAGATGCTGCAGCATGGGTGAGTGGTACCAGGTTGTGAGCGTGGAATACTGGATTAGTCCACTGAAGGGTTCTAGCTGCATATGAGATTGCGAAGTGAGGCCCGCTGGGAAGAGACGGGTGTCCGTGAGCACTGCCAGAACCGCCCACAGCCTCCCTTCTCCCCAACCCCTCCTCGCTTCCTGCTCCCATGCCATGAACTCTTTCTCCTGTGCAAAGACCCTCTGCCACACTGCCTTGACTTGGAGCCAGCTGACTACAGACCAAAACTTCTACAAAATGTGAGATGAAATAAACTTTCCTTCCTTTCACTTGTAGGTATTAGGGATTTTGTCCCAGCAATGAGAAAGTAGCTAACTGGAACACAGGAAAGACCCCAGACAATCTCACAAGAGAAGTACTTGACAGAAAGTCAGTAATAGACCTTAATTTGTTTTCTGTTGCTATGACAAAATACCTGAGCCTGGGTAGTTTATAAAGAAAAGAGCCCACTGTCCTAATGGTCCAAGAGTGGGGCACCACACATACTTGGCCTCTGTGGAGGGCCCCAAGGTTGCATGGAAGAAAACTAGAAAATCAGTGGGCACGTGAGGAAGAGAGATCACACAGCAAGAGAGATGAAGGGGAGGTGCTAGGACCACTCCGCAACACAGTAATCAGCCCATTCTCTGGGAAATCATGGTAACCCCTTATGAGGAGGAAGGAAAGCCCCAGGGCGTAAGTGCCTTTCAGAGCCCCACCTCTCAGCACCATGACACTGGGCACCAAGCCCCACTATGAGTTTTGGTGGGGACAAGCCACATGCAAACCACAGTAGGATCCACAAATCTCAGGAAGGGCCCTGCCTTGTGCTGCGGCTGGAGAGGGCTTCATTTCCTCAAGTCCTGGAGGAATTCAAGGATAGCATCCAGCTCTGGGCAATCAAACTGAGAAGAGAATCAGGGAAGAAAATCTATGAAGTATCTTTATTTAAAAAAAGAAAAAATGCATTTGGTACAGGGCCTCACCATGCAGCTGGGATTGTTTTCAGCCTCCCCGGCTCTGGGATTATAGGGGTGCACCACCACACCCAGCCTTGGTGACCAGGTGAAAACTTCTTGCTATGCAGGCAGAAGCTTGAACTAGTTCATAAGCATGCCGGGGGCCTGGGCTATCTCCACCACCAGTTCGCTTTGTAACTGTGAACAATCTTCTTTGGGTAGAATGCTAGCTTCCAAATGTGAGGGAGAAAAGGGTAGAGAGTGTGGACTTCACCACTGTGCTCCTCTCCAGTACTAATACCACAGAAACTAAAGAAGGTGCTCACACAAACAATAGCTAGCATTGTCTCTTCCAACATAGAAAATCACCTGAGCACGAGAAACTCCCAAGTGAACCCTCGGTGCTCCCAAGTGCCCTAGTTCCTCCCCATCAATCAAGAAATCAGTGACGCATATTCAGTCACAGACGCTGAGTGTCTTTCAAACACTGTAGAGTCTTGTTTATGTCATATATTAATACTAAACTTAACCACATGAGAGAGTTGCTAAGAAAATACAAACCCCTGTAATCTGTTCATCTAAAAAGGCAATCCTCAACTGCAAGTCCTAGGCCAGGTGACTTAGCAACCAGGTGCCAATTGAAAAAAGAAAAAAAAGCTACTTAGGGGCTTTGTTTACAGATATGCTTAAGGCAAGTCAATAATAATAGATGCCATTTAAGGAAGCAGAAGCCCAGGCTCCATCAGGAAGGGGAGAGCGGCCCACGCTGTGATAGGGATAATGGCTACTGCTAAGTCCAGGGTCCAGCTTGCATCAGTGCTGGGCAGCAGGGTCAGGGACAACTGAGTTGGGAATTATTGTAGGCCTGAAAATCAGGTTCAAACCGACCAGTTAGGAGACCCTGCCAGGGAGATGGGTCGGCAGCACAAGTGCCCTCCTGCAAGCGCAAGGTCCTGAGTTTGATCCCTGGTACCAAAACAAAACCTTCTCTAAAGGTCATTCTATGGGTTAGACTTGTTCTTTGGCGTGGCAGTGAAGGATCAGAGCTCTATCTGGCTAGCTAAAAGGAAAACCCTCCAACCACAGGCAGCTGTACAATAGAACAGACAGGTCCATGAGAAAAGGCAAGTCTTGTCCTGGCAAAGTTGAAGCAGAAGTCCCTTCCCAGAGCTGGTCTGCATGCATCCAAACATTGGAGGGTCAGCACGCCCCGCTGCGTGCTTTCTGGCGACCAAAGCCACCTCTTCCTGTTCACTGACCCAATATATTTCCCTCTTTTTCATACACACGCGACCTCTGAATGTGTTGGTAGGTAAGTTTCTCTTCAGTCTACAAAACATGTCCTCCTAAGCCTCACACCAAAAGTGAGCAAGAGCAATGGATGAAGCATGGAAAATGTGTTCACACACACCACGTCTAGGTTAAAAAAAAAAATCAGGTATTAAGTTTATAGAGGGGAGGAATTTTTAGGAATTCTGTAGTGAGGGCCAGCAAGATAACTCATCTGACTAAGCACCTGCTTTGGCAAGCACAGGGGCCCAGGTTTGATCCCTAGTTCTGCATGCCACACTGGCCCTCCCGCCCCGTGCTGAGCTGGCCAGTGTCCAGGTGTGGTGGTGCGCGCCTGTAATCCCAGCGCTGGGGAGGCTGAAAACAAGAGGATCACTATGAGTCTGAGCTGCATTGTAAGACCCTGTTCCAAATACATAAATGAAAATAATAATAATAATAATAAATAAAAGAACTTTGTAGTGATATTTTTAAGGAAAAGACAAATACTTTTCTGAAATTCAAATACTGTTTCCATTTTCAAACAGTATGGTCCCAACCTGCCCACAAAGGAGTTGTACATTCCAAGCCCCATCGTTATTTTATTACTCTAGTATAGAATTAAGAGACCTGCCTTAGATGCTACGTAAATTCAATTTTTTTTTTTTTCAGAATCAGGTATTGAACTCAGGCCCTTGTGCTTGCCAGGGAAGCGCTTAATCCACTGACCATCTCCCTGGCCCAGTAAATTCAATTTTTAATGACTGAGTTTGTTCAAAATAAAGGCAGAGTAAGACTCAGGGGACGCTAAAATATTCTAAAGCTGTACCATGAAATCTGGTTGTTCAGATCTGAAATGCCTACACATTGGATTTCAATGACGTGGCACAAAAGAATTGTAACCTATCTCATGACTTTGTAATTTTGTACTCTTTATATGTTGAAATGATAATAGCCTGGAATATATTTCAAAAGATTAAAATGAAAAGAAAAAGGCAACAAAAATCAGAGGCTTCTGGACCCAGAATAATCCCAGGAGGCACTTCTAGGAGCATTTTATCTTTACCAGCTTTCTAGGTGATGTAACTATAGGTCAGTTTACATAAGGCACTACCAAAAAGAAGAGGACAGGTACACCTCAGGCCTCGCCTCCTACCACAGGCCGCACGCTGGTGATCTCTGCGAGCTGTCCATTATTCTGAAACAATTATCCTGAGCTGGAACTTACTTAGTGATATCTTTAAGGAAAAGCCAGGTCCTGAACGGTAGCTGCTGAGAAGCCAGACACCTCGCTTTGTACCTACAGCCACAGTCCCAATGGCCAGTAGGGGTGGGGGCCTCAGGTGACCTTAGAGAGCAGCAGCAAGGCCACTCCACACATGTTCTTGTCCCTATTGCTGGGATTCCAGACAGGCAGGGCACAGCCCGGCTGGCCACCTGTGGCCTGCAGGGAGGGAAGTGCAAGCTAATGACTTCTATCTGCATCAGTTGTTTTCCAAAGCTCCACCCAGGGTTCCATTAAAGCCACCCCCTGTGCTCGCTTCAGCAGCACATATACCATTAAAGCCACCCCAAAGTACAATCCCAGACTCAAGACTCCAGCCTGGACTGGCCTCCGGCCAGGGCAGCCCCAGGGCAGCCCCAGGGCAGCCGCTGACCTCAGCAGGTCCTGAGTGGCAGCCGCTGAGAACACAGACACCTCACTTTGTACCTACAGTCACAGTCCCAAAGGCCAGCAGGGGTGAGGGCCTCAGGTGACCTTAGAGAAGATCCTGCTGTAGCTCCCTAATTAAAGGAAAAACCAAGGCCCACACAGAGAGACTGTCCCACCCAGGCCCCAGCCAGTGAAAGCAAACTATTCTGACACACTCTGAAGGCCCCATTCAGGGGACCCCACACTGACTACACACAAGTCCAGTTCTGTGCTTACCTCAGTACAGTCCAGCTAACTGAGGGCAGTACAGGATTCTCCCAAGCCCTGGACTGTGGGTGAACAGACTCAGTGAGCGTTTCTTAACGGGAAGAAGAAACGCTGCTCTAAGTGTTAGCAGCAGTAATCAGTAACACCCTTCTGGAAGGGTTATCAGTGCCAGGCCAGCGACAGCATAAACAAGAGACAGCTCACTCAGCAAGGTGCAGGCTCTGCTTCAGGGCAGGGGTATGAAGACACCTATTGTTAATTGCAAGATGCTTTAGTACCTGACCCTTGAGACAGGAAACAGTTAAGGAACTGAGGCCTTCACGGTGGAGGGGAATCAACACCGGGAAAGCTTAGAACCACCAGGCCAGGCTTCTCCCGGACACAGTGCTTTGATCCACAGCATCTCCCAAGGTGACCTGGAGCTCCGGGTTCTGTGTTCCTCTGCAGGAAACAACTAATTATTTTAACGTCTTTGTGCTCCCCCCAAAACCACTTCCCTTCTGGCATTTCCATCGCTGTTCCTAGTTGCAGTGGTCTCTGGAATATGAGAAAGCAAACGGAGGCCTCTTCCTCACACAGCTTTGTGAGTAGATAGAGACGGCCCTGAGCGCTTTGGACAGCCAGGGGGATGAGATGAAGAACAGCTACGTGGTTTAAAGAGAAAATAAGGACTCAAGAGCACACGCAATTATAAGGACACAACCAGAAAACAGGAGCCCAAGCACTTAACTGTCACCGAGCAGTATCCACTGCACACCTCCTCTTAGTTTTTGACCTTGAGAACATCTTTAAAGAAAAGTATACCACGTGGAAGTAATTCTGGAAACCAGGTCCAACAAGGGCCCTGGTCACAGAAGACAAATGACACCCGGCTGCCAGTGATTGCCAGTGTTCGGCTTTGACATACTACAGTGAGGAAGGGGCGGGGCGTTTTGGGGTCAAATACCGGTGGAGGAAAGCTTTCTGGGCAAGTGGAGGAAGCCTCGAGGCACTGCAGGCTGGTACTTAATGTGCACAGAGAGAAAATGTACTTACTCGGGATAAAAAAGAAAAGACCTAGATACAGAGAAGGTCAGAGTCCCTGAGAGCCAACCCTACCAGTGCACAGATGGAGGACCTGCACCCTGGGCAGGGCGGGTGTCACCTACGGAGCTGAGTAACTCACTGAACAGCAACGTATGTCCTGAATCCACATTCCCTTTTTCCCACTATGTCCTGCTATCTTATTGCAAGGAGCCTCACAGAAGCGCAAAACATCCACAAAAATCGGCCAAGGTACAGAAAACAATAAAGCAGAGGTTTTATGCTTCAAATCATATCCCGGCCTCATACTTCCTATTTTTCCTAGACTCATACAAAACTGCAGGGCACTCAGCAACCATGCCCACAGAATGATGAGTTCGCAGAAAAAATCGTGCACAAACAGGGAGCCACGCCCAGAGCCAATCTACCCCAGGCGCGGGGAAGGCAGAGCTAGAGGAGCCGCGCGCGGACTAGAAGCAGCGGCTGCACCGGTGCCTTCAGCTCGGCCAGTTCCCTTGGGCGACGGCGTGGGGAAGGCGCGCGACTGCGACAGTCCAGGGACCTGGGCGTCCAGCCACTCTTGAGGACCTCGAGCAGCCCCGGAGCCAGCGCTGCCCGGGCCTCGGTTTCCCCTGCCGTCCGAGGAAGGTGTTGCACCTGATGGCTTCCCAGGTTCTTGCAGGTCTGGTGCAGGGACCTTAAGTCCCATTTTGAGCAAGGGCACGGCTCCCAGGGGACCCGAGGGGTGCTCAACCGGGAGAGGAGCCGCTTTGCGGAGCTTGGAAGAAGCCGGAGCTGGTGGGCTGGAGGATCGGCGGATTCCCCACCTGTCAAACGGGACGGGAAGCCACGGACCCGCGGGGCCGGTCCCTGCCGTAAGCATCCGAGGGCGACGGGGCCCTGCCACGCCGGTCCCCGCAGCAGGGGGCAGCGCGGGCACTCACCGCCTGGATTCCGGCTCCGGCTCCGGCTCCGGCTCCGGGTGCTGCTTCCGCACAGCCCGGCCGGTCAGCTCAGCGTAGGATCCTTCCCATCCTGTCGGCTGCTCCGCAGCCGCTTCCGGACCCTATCACGTGACGCGGAGCCCAGGCCAAGGTCACGTGCTGTCGCGCGTGGGGCCTTGTGTCTCACCCCATCTTCTGCGCCGCAGCACCACCTAGCGGCCTATTGCTACAACTGCAAAAAGGACCTTGTTCCTGGGAGCCCAGGGCTGGACCTAGGAAGAGATTGGGCTGGCTCTACCGAGTGCTGGGTTTTTTAAATATTGACAATTTTTACACGTGATTTATTTCCAGTGCCATATCTCAGCGAGCGCATATTGCTTTATTTGTTTTTGGTGCAACCAGGGATTGAACTCAGGACCTTGCTCTTGCCAGGCCACTGAGCCATCTCCCCGGCCCTTGGAAATGGGAATTTGAGTTAGAGCCACACTTATTTTTCAAAATATTTTCAAATGATAAGTGATTTTTAAATAGATGACGACATTTCAGTATGTTTGAGTGATATAGATCATCAACGCTTCTCTTTCTGCAGAGTTTTCTTTGAAATCATGCAAAAAATAAACTTCACATCAAAAGACAAAGATCATTATTTGATAGCAATAACTCACCAATAGGTGGTAGCAATTATATGTGTGCATATAGGTACCGGAAATGCTAACACTTCAGTGCATACAGCAAATATTAATGGACATACAGGAAGACATAGATATGCTTCAATCATAGTAGAAAACCCTACATTTCACAATGGATAGATCAACCAGACAGAAAATTAATAAGGAAATACTGGACATGAATTGCACCTGAGCTCAAAGGAACCAAACAGTGATACAGCTTTTGTACAAAGAGGAGGTCATGCGTTTTATTGCTTGTATGCGTAATGAAACGCTAGGCAAATAAACAAGGAAAAGTGTAAAACTAATGATCCTATTTCACCTAGTTGTTCTCCCCACTTGTCTCTTCTTTGCTTTCAATATCCGGGCATCTATGTTGAAACCTTCAATCTCTGGAGAGGTATTCTAAGAGGCCCTGATGTATATTAACATATGTAGGGTTGAATCTATAATCCCTAGTGTTAAGGGCTGAATCCACAGCCTTCACATGGATCTACATCCTCAGCCCCCCCCCCTTTTGAGACAAGCTCTAACTAAGTCTCTAAGTTGCCCAGACTGGACTTGAACTTGCAATCTACCTCCAGGAGAGCTAGGATACAGACAAGCAGCATGCACCATGCCCCTCCCCACTTTCCTCAGTATCCAGAAAGCAATGTCATTGTTCTCACTCAGGGAACTCTGTGGGTGGTTTGAGTGATTACTGGCTATAGTGCAAGCATTTATAACTCTCACAATTTAAAATATTTACTAAGTTATAGCAACATAATGTAAGAGTTCAAGAAATAATTGTAAGTCCTGAAAACGAATTTTAAAATCCTTCATTTGGGAACAGAAATTAGAGAAGATAAAACTACTATTAAGAGGCCAGACAACATCAGAACAGCCCGTGCTGGTGGCTCTGGAGCAAGCGTTCTATAAAGTAAATGAGCCAGAGTATCCATTAAATGAGGATTCCCCAAGGGGAGCAAAGCAATTTTAGCACCTGGGGATGGTGCTGCTGCAGCCGCCAGACCCAAGTGACTACAAGGTGCCTCTGCCCCAACACATTTGGACTCTTATTGATGTTTGATGATATGAAAGGAAGTAATGATAATAACCCATTTTACCAAAGCATTTGGGGGTTAAACAAAATATCTAGAAGAAATCTATTAAAAAGATTCATTGACATGGGCAATCTCAGGTCCCAGGAAAAAGTATGTAAGCCAGCTGAGCTAAGCTATTCAAGATCTGATCCTTCCTGTGATTACAGAGGACTGCTGTGCTGCCGGCACCCAATGTGGAGGCCTGAGAGGCTGCACAAGAGGGGCCACATTCTGTAGGGACACAGATCTGTAGGGGCATGTGTGAGGGGGTGGGAAGGAATGCACCACTGGGACATCTGCATTCACTGCAGACAGGGCCCCGGCAGTGGGGGGCCTTGTCACACGTGTGTAAGAACCCAGCCACATGCCTCTCCTCGGGACCACGCTGCTCACCCAGGAGTAGATCAGAGAGAGGAACTTAAACATATTTCTTTAACATTAAGAACATTGCCCAATGGAGATCGCCAATGGGGTACCATAAGCGGGTCATAGGTCATGGGGTGCTGAGACATGGCATCTTAGCGCCTTGGGGAGCCCAGGTGAGTCTCACAGTGCTGGTGCTTCTGAGAATGTTACCTGTAATCATGAGCCACGCTAGTTCTTTTATCCCAAAGACCTTCAAAAATGGCATCATTTTCTGCATATTATAATGTGGAAAAAATCAGGAAGCAGTAGACTGGTGAGGTGTTCTCACTATTTTTTGTTCACCTTGAGACATTAAGGAGAATGAGAGGGACACACAAACATTTCTCATAGGAACATAATCAAACTGTCCCAAATAACCTGGGGATGTGTTGTGTAGAAACTAGAATAATGCCCCCAGAGATGCCCACCGAGCTCCAGGATATGCCACCAGACGGCAAAAGAGACCTCTGCAGTTGCAGAGGAATTATCACCGAGGCAATTGTTTGTGTGAATTTATTGTGTACTAGGGTGTTTATCAGAGGGTCAGAGAAAAGAGATGTTCTACCGCCTTTGAAGATGGAATTAAATGCCAGCATTCTCTAGAAGCTAGGAAAGAAAGAAAGAAAGAAAGAAAGAAAGAAAGAAAGAAAGAAAGAAAGAAAGAAAGAAGGAAGGAAGGAAGGAAGGAAGGAAGGAAGGAAGGAAGGAAGGAAGGAAGGAAGGAAAGGAAGGAAGGAAGGAGAGGGAACAACCCAGATAGTACCTAAGTTTAGAACTCCTCACCTCTAGAACTATTTAAAAAAAAATGTTTTAATTCTCACATTTGTGATCATTTGTGAAAGCAGGAATAGAAAAAAACACAAATATTACTTAGAATTGATAATAAATTTGACTTTGTTTATATAATTTTTGAAGTTAGACAAGCAGTGAATTATATTGAGAAGTTAAACAGGGGTGGTTAACAGGTATAGATGTGCACGCGACACAAATTGATAAATTATGAAAGGTGAGAATATTAGAGAGGTGTCACACTTATAGGTGGCGTTTCAGGGGGGTGCGCGGAGCCATGGTACATAATACCCATCCCTGGATCAGTCCACTGCTGGGGTTATAGCTGGGTGTGACGCTGGAAGGGGAACCCTGGTGGGAGGAGCAGGGCCACTGCGGGCCTGGCCTCCACCCGGTGCGGCTCCCCGCCCTGACCCGCTCTTGCTCTGCCGTGCCGGGTACCCTGGAATTGCTGGCTGTGGACAGAAGCCTCTACAAACTGTGAGCCGAAGTAACCCTTTCCTCCTTTAACTAGTGATTGTTGTGTTCTGCCCTAGCAAGGAGAAAGTGACCAAGAGATGGAGAGCTAAAATAAGGTTTGGCCAGAGAGTCCCGCGGACTAAAGTGCCTGCTTAGGCGGAGCTCAGCGGGGTTCGATTCCTGGCGCGTGCACTGCCAGCCCTGCGGGCACACTGAGTGGGT
The DNA here is from genome assembly GCA_004027165.1 of Ctenomys sociabilis. NCBI lineage: Eukaryota > Metazoa > Chordata > Mammalia > Rodentia > Ctenomyidae > Ctenomys > Ctenomys sociabilis. The sequence continues at coordinate 109,362 of PVKA01002533.1, read as the reverse complement.
GCGCGCCTGTAATTCCAGCACTTGTGAAGATGAAACAGAAGAAGGGCCACTACGAGTCACATTTGCGTATTGAGACACTGTAGACCCTGTGCTAAATACACTTTTTTAAGAAAAGCTAAAATAAAACACTGATTAAACAAAACAAAAAGCATGGCACCAGAGGAGAAACTTTCATGAGTGATATGCAGACCATAGCTTCTTCCTCTAAACCCCTTGGTATATGAGTTTTCTCAAAGCTGAGACAAAATTCCCAATACCCACATGTTAAAGGAGGAAAGGTTTGTTTTTCCCTCCATTCGTAGGGGTTCCAGTCCATAGTCAGCTGGCTCCAAGAGGGCCATCCCAGAGGAGAAACGGTTCCTGGCACAGCAGGCAGAAGGCAGCGAAGCAGCGAGCAGCAGAAACACTAGCAGGGCAGTGGTGGCAGCTCCCTGCCTTCCACCTTTCCTTCTGTATTCCATGCAAGCTACAAGCCTATTAATTGGTGTCCCCCACACCCAGGGTGAGGCTTCCGTTACCACACCCTTAATCCCAGCATCACACTCATGTATCTATTTGCCCACAGCCTAATCCAGCTACCTTCAAAACTCCCCACATATCACCAAATGAGGCTTTGTGGGGGCCGTATAGATATAGGCCAGAACACTTGGGTAAAACCATTTCTACTTTACCCCATTGCCTTGTGTTTTTAAATAGGAGTGTTAATTTTAAAGTAAAGATTGTGTTGGGGGACCTCCCACAGGCTTATCGGTTCTCTGGAGCTCTAGCTTCCACCTCACCTGAAAGGTGTTCACAGTCTCTGCCCCTTCCGGGACTCTTTCTTCACCTCGTATTCAGCCTACAGCTTCCTGACTCTCATCCGTGGCCTCCTGGCAGTTCTGCGGGGCAGTGTCAAGGGTGGCACCACAAGAGGAGGACTAGGCCCAGGATGCATCGGGCCAAGCAGTTTCAGTGATCTAGAGCAAATCCCCAGGTGAGTGCCCAACCTGGCCTCTACCTCACAATGGTAACCAAGGGCCTAGTGTGCTAGGGCGAGAGCAGAGCCCCCTGCAGCCACTAGACAAGCACGGAAGTAGAGGCCAAAAGGAAAGGCCAGGCCGAGCTCTGCCACCTACTGGCAAGTGCTGTTCAGTCTGGGCCCCAACTCCCCACATGGATGACCTGAGTAGAAGGAAATGCATCTCACACGTCTTCCAGCCTGTAGAACCTTCTTTTTGCAGAGGTGATGGAGTGGGTCCTAGGTAAGACACAGAATCATGCTGGAACATTCTTTTTTTTTTTTTGCAGGACTTGGAATTGTACTCTAGACCTTGCACTTGCAGGTAGACACTTAAGCCTCTGAGCTATCTACCTGGCCCTAGAACATTCTTGAGAGCTTGAGATGGTCCACTGCAATTCATTCACAAAACCGTGGGAAACTAAGACAAGGTTTGAACCCCCCCCAGGCAAAGGTTCAAGGTCATGCTTGGTAATGAGTAGGAGAATCTACAGCATCTCCTGTGGCCCCTCACTGAGGCCTTAGGGCTCTTGGGTTACAATAGATTTTGTGGTTGGGTGACGGTCACAGTTTGCCACATGAAAGTACAGAAGGGTGGTTGTGCTAAGTTAGCCCTCAACACTGGCCTCCAGCTCTCTCCCTTTTAGCTCCAGGACTATTGAGGCTGCAAAGAGCAGAATACAAGCAGTGCTATCTCAGTGCAAAGGCAGGAGAAGCTGGTCTGAGGTGAGAAGGGTGTGCACAGCTTGTCTGCCCACGGTAGTGCTGTGTGTGTTCAAACTGTGCATGCAAACCGCAGTCCAAGTGTATGCATCGCAACAAACATTTGCAAAGGCATCTCAGAAAGACTGAGCGGCAGCCTCCACATAGCAAATGCCCGGTACCCAGCCGCAGGGGCGCTGGTGATTGCTTACATGAATGTCATCGCATTAGCTTCCTGTGGGTAGAATTTTCCTGGTAACTGTCTTTTTTTGTGTCTGACCTTTCTGTGTCCTTATGTTTTAGATGTCATCTACAAATGTTATTTTGATTTTTTTTTTTTTGAGAGAGAGAGAGAGAGAGAGTCTTGCTGTATAGTATAGGCTGGCCTTGATTTCACATTGTAGCCAAGGCTGGCCTTGAACTTGCAGCAAATCTCCTTCCTCAGCCTCCTAAGTGCTGGGATTACAAGCATGCATCACCATGTCCAGCTTATTTTGGTACTTTAAAAATATTCTGGTTTTGGGCTAGGGATGTAGCTCAGGGGCATAAGCACAAAGTCCTGAGTTCGATTCCTAGTACAAAAACAAAATATTCTGTTTCCATCTATTGTAGCAACATATTTTTGCAGTCATATCTGCCTTCATTTCATCTATAGGTTCTACTTATTGGGCTGATTCCTTTGTCCTTTTTTTCAATTTTTTTATTTTTTCCCCTTACTCCATTTTATCTTCTACTGGTTTGGAAGTTCCATAGTTTATTTCTAGTATCTAGCTGTTAGTAATTAACATGCATACTTAAATTGGTTAATAAGAAATTAAGCAGCACCTTACTCTCCTTCAGAAGCCGTGGGCGTTTTATGTCTGCATCCCGCAGCCTGGCTTGCACACTGCTGACGTCATCGTTCAGGTCTTTTTCTCAGGCTCTGGACGCTTCATTCCTAGAGTCAGGACTTCCCCACAGGCCTTCCCCACTTGGGTCTCCCTTTCTTTTGCTGGTCAGACTCTCCGTCTGGATGTGTGGACGTCAGAGCTTCCAGCACCTGTGATGGCCCGTGCTTCTGATGTCAGCACTGTGGGAGGCTGAGCAGGAAGATGGCAACTTCAAGGCCAGCCTGGGCCACGGAGCGACTTAACAAGACCTTGTCTCAAAATTTAAAAAATTAAAAAAGACTGGGTGCAGAGGTCCTGGATTCAGTCCCCAGTAGCGCGTGCACACACACACACACACGCGCACACACACACACGCACACGCACCCCTAAAACTTCCTTTAGTGAGGGTCTTCCTAGTTTTGCTTGTCTGATCTTTGTACACTTTCTTAAAGAGCGCTTTACCTTCTCAGCACAGCAAGGTTATCGCTTGCCCTATCTTGCGGCTTCCTCAGTTGCTATTAGAGATATGGCTGGCAGCCCCGGCACAGCAATTCCTGCTTTCCTTTCAAAGCATTCTCTGAACAGCCCTTTTGAATGTGACCCCCCCTCCGCCACCCCACAGGCTAACGTTAAGTCCTCTTTAATGTGCTTCGGTTTATTTATAAAGTGTCCAGATAAGTGTGGCCTTGTATTTATCCTGCTTGGGACTCACTGGGCTTCTTGGATCTGTAAGTTGGTGATGTTTATCATTTCTGGAAAATTCCCAGCTCTTATCTCTTCAAGAATTTATTGTGCTGTATTGTATCTTTCCCTTCTAGCTGGGGAGATAGCTCAGTAGAATAAATGCTTGCTTGGCACAAGATCCTGAGTTCAATCCTTGGTTCCGCTAAAAAAAAAAAAAAAAGGTCATCTTTCCCTTCTAGGAAATGATTCATGGTTGTCTTTTCTTTTAAAAAGTAAATTGCAGCTGGGGAGATGGCTCAGTAGAATAAGCACTGGCCTGGCAAGCACAAGGGCCTGAGTTCAATCCCCAGTTCCGCCAAAAAAAAAAAAAAGCTTTAAAATTTTTTAAATTTTATTTATTTACTTATTTATTTTTATTTAATCATTTTTAACAGGGTCTCACTATGCAGGTAGTGATCCTCTTGCCTCAACCTCCCCAGGGCTGGGATTATAGGCATGCACCACCATGCCTTGTTTTGGGGATTGAACTCAGGTCCTTGTACTTGCCAGGGAGGCACTTAGGCCACTGAACTATCTCCCCAGCCCCTCACAATTGTCTTGGTGAGATCTGGCTGGCAACAAATGACCCTAGATTCGGGGCTCAGCCACCAAACCCTTCTTGCTCACAGATCTGGAGGGGAGACTGGAAGTGAGGGTCAGGGTGTGGGGGTGGCGCCCGTGAAGGGCTCGTCCCCTGCAGGTAGCTCTCTTCCTGGGCATCTTGCCTTGGGGAATGCAGCTCAGGGGAGGGAAGCACATGCTCCTGTTTCTTTTCATAAGGACACCAATTTCAGTGGTGAAAGTTCCAGCCTGGTGACCTGTGTTCTCCTCAAGGTTCCGCCTCCTGATGCCACCACACTGGGAGTCAGAATTTCAACATGTGAACTTCAGGAGACACAAACTCGTAATCCATAGCAGGTGCATGTGGGTCCTGCACACTGTGTTCCGTGTTTCTACACCGTCTCTCAGGCCTTCCATCCCTTGGTCTCTGTGTGTGCCATTCTCATCTCTTTCCCAGGTCTCTCCCCACAGTGTCTAATTTTCTACTAAGTTCATCCATGAGGTTTTGATATGAATTCTACCTCTCCTTTCTAGAAGTTTTATTTGGCTTTCTTTCGGATCTACCCAGTTGTTCCTCACAGTATCTTGCTACCTGCCTATTATTTGCTTATTCCTTTAGTGCAGTACCCGGGGTAGGATCCCGGGTCCTTGTGCCTGGTAGGCAAGCACTCTACCGCTGAGCTACACTGCCCCCTCCCCACCTTTCTATTTAAACTTTATTTCACCTTTATGTTCCTTGGAATTTTACCCCTGGAAGGTTTTCAAACTATGAGAGGAAGGTGGAATTCCTTCTAGCAAAAAGCTACTTGCCTACTAATCTAGGAGCAGTAAATAAAATTCAGAGCTTTTCAGGTATCTTGAGCCACCTGGTAGTATAAAGAGTTAACAAAATTTTGTGCCTTAACTGTAAAAAATTATTTTAAAAAACCTTGTGCTTCCTGTTGTCTAAAAAACATATTCTCCCTCTTGGCTCAAGGCTGTTTAAAAATAAATAACTATTTCTTGTCAAGGCAACAAGCTAAAACTCCCTCCCTAACCATCTCCTAGAACGTGGTCAGCTTAAGGTGTATCTTATAAAGATATACACTTATCACTAAGCTATAAAAGACCCTTTAATTACAAACAGTTTACAGCTGTGTCAAATATAGTTTTCTGTTGTCCTGTGCTAGATAGCAAAATCGCTTACTAAACTCGATGCGGTTTCTGTTATAAATACCCCCTGCTACCTATGTTGGATTGCTGGTCAGTCTTCCCCAGCATAAAAGATGGCTGGCAGACCCGAGCTCAATGAATAAAAGGCTCTATTCAAATTTCTATCTGGCTGATCTGGTTCCTATGCAGAGTGACCCGTAACAGTAGATGAATTTTGGCTGCAGGGCTGGGGGAGAGTTGGTCTCGTTGGCAGTTTAGACACATTGGGCTCTGCCTCTAAGCAGTAAGTTCAAGAAGTCCATTTCCTTCAAAGGCCCCCGAGGGGATGCCGGGGAGACGTGCAGGGTGCAGAGAGGGCTAGTGTCATTTCTTTGTAATTCACTCTTATAATGAAAGCGTGCCGAGCTCACCAGCAGGTAGGACGATGTGCTATTGGAACCACTCACATCTCCTCCTGAGTGCCCTCAAAGGCCAGGGTCACAGGGTTGGCAGATGCCCTGGGCACAAAAGCTGGAGTAGACCTGGACCTGTGGCTCTGCATCCTGCTCTCTGTCTGAGAGAGTCCTACCTAGATGTCCCAAGCTCTCTCAGTCTCCCCTTGATAATGTCAAGAATCTGTAAAAACATTATTAATGGGTCTTTGTTATTTTCAGCAGCAGGGCCAGTGGTCACCTAGCCTGCCATCCTTCCCTGGTCATAGTAATGGTAATTAATTTTGAAAAATCTAGGGCTGGGGAGATAGCTCAGAGGTCTAAGTGCCTGCCTGCCAAGTGCAAGGATCTCCGAGCTTCAGTCCCTGGTAACACATGCCAACCGACCCCCAAAACCATGGGCACGCCGTGCCAGCCCTGAAACCAGGCATGGCTGCGCACACCTGTAATCCCAGTGCCGGGGAAGCTGAGACAAGAGGATCACTACAAGTCTGAGCTGTGTAGTGAGATCCTATACCAAATAAATAAATAAAATATTTTAAAAAATCTAGACAGAGTCTCAGAAGCACGAAGCACCAGGGTTGAACACACTCATTTTCTATTGCTGAAGGGTGAACGGACACAAACCTCGCATCTCAAAACAACACACATTTCTCCCCTTGTAGCTTCTACAAGCATCCTAATTCTAGGTGCGGCTCTAACCGGATCCTCCGGAGGACGCATGAAGCCAAGCAGTGTCCACGCTCATCTGCAGACTGGGGGCGCATCTCCCACGCTGGGCAGGTGCCTGCCAGCATGCATCTGCTCTCAGCCATAGTAGAGCCTCGGGCCCTCGCTTTGTGCTCTCCGGTGTCCTTGGCTTTTACTTCTGGTGATGCCTCTTCTTTGTCTTGTAGGCCAGTGTTACAGTTTGTGTCTTGGTTTCCCCTCAAGGCCTCCTGCAGTCTTGGGGCAGCTTCTGGAGTTTGTGATTGATTATTGTGTCCCCGATTTACCTCATTTGGGGGGCAGAAAAAGAATTCTTTCCTATCTGTCATTTGCCTGCCCTTTTGTTTCCCTTCTACCAAAGAGGGAAATAAAATATTTCAGGTATCTATAACCCTAGACAGTTGACACTGTTAGGTCTGAGAAGCCCACCGCGTGAAGAAAGACTCCAAGAGATGTCCTCTCATGCAAAAGCAAGGGGATTTTATTTTCCATGCATGCATGGGGCTCACTGAACACACAGGAACAGAGAAGCCCCGAGCTGCTGACCGTGGGCTGGGTTTTAAGCCCAAAGACAAAAGAGAGGAGGGGTTTTGCAAGCGCCGTTACAGAAGCGAATGGCATTGGTTAGTTTAGGTTGACCTTTAAAATAATTAGTGGGTTTGAGAATATATGACTTTTTAGGGAAACTAAGAGGGGTAGGCAAAGGGCAACTACTAGCTAACTCTGTGGTTTTAGCTGCATTCCAAGAACGGGTAGGTTTACTTGTGTAAAGTGACCTATTTTACAAGACTGTTTCCAGGCCAGAGATTAAATGTTTTCCCAAGCTAGGCCTGAGGTTTATGACCCCACCTGAGGTTTTTATGTCCTCTTTGTTTTAGGAACAGGGATTACAGGCCCTAGTGGGGCAAAGGTTCACAGCATTAGTTCATTAGGCAGTAATTTAGCTGACAAGGTTAGCTGATGTACTAGGGCGGCGCATACAGAACAGAATGGCGAGGTAACACTCATTTGGGCCTTACAGACACAAACAAAAGCAGGCCAAGATGGCGGCATCTTCCAAGGAAAGTCACTAAGTCGTCAGTTCCGCGTATGTGGCCAGCCATGCGCTTTAGGCACCGTCGTAACAGCAGCGAACACAAATACAGGAGACGCCACCCCAGGCATGGTGGCGCACGCTGTCATCCCAGCACTGAGGGAAGCTGAGGTAGGAGGATCACAAAATTGAGTCCTGCCGAGGCAGCTTAGCAAGGCTCTCTCTCCCTCTTGATGATGAGGATTCATAATAAGAAGAAGAATAAGAAGAAGAATAAGAATAAGAATAAGAAATAAGGATGTAGATTTCCAATACAATACAAAGAGAAACAAGTTTTCTTGTGGAAGCAAAGATCTACCTGTTTACTATGAAAAACTGTGGCGTTTCCTCCTTTGCCCAGGCCCGGCTGGTTGGTGGGGCTGGGGTGGTGCATGTGTCCAGGCCCGGCCCACCCGTCCACCGTGTCAAAGGTTCCCTTTAAGATCACACTGACGTCAGGCCTGCGGCTGATGTACAAAGTACTAAGCGTCCCCGAAAGTACTCCTTTCACAACAGCCTTGCAGTTTGCAGCACGAAAAGTTAAAGTTCCTGCAGCACAAGTGCAGTTATTACCAAGGATGGAACAGGCATAAATCCTGCACAGGCTGCTGGAAATGGATTTCTAGAGCACAGTTCAGAACTGGGAATCATCCCTAGAGATCGTTGCTAAGATCCGCTGGGAACACACAATCGCCTTTCAGAAGAAAAACTGCTCTTTCTATCTTGGTGTTAGCCTACGATGCAAACCCCAAGAGTCAAGAAACGATGAGAGGTGACGCTCTTGTCCTTTCTTGTCCCTGTTCTTCACACCAAGAGGATTTGCTTCTGCATGGGCGTGGCCACCAGCACGGAAAGCCACACCACTGCCCACTGCTGCTCCACAAGTGGGGAGACCGCTTGTGGCAGACAGACTGTGCAACTATTTTTTACCTAGAAAATAATTTTGATAATTTTTGTGTGAGTCCAATTGGAAAATCAAAATTCCCTAAATGTTACATAATTGTCTTTGAGTTAGAGATGTAGAAAGATTAATTACAGATCATAGTTGGCAGTTGGCTTGGTAGCTTCTTATGGAGATTCCCAAACAGTTCATGATAAATATAGTGGACCTACCAATGAATATTTAACTTTTTGTCATGGATAGCTTAAGTTTTCAAATTTAATGAAATTTTAATTAAATATCAAAGAACCAAAAATTTAATTTCTTTATCTAACCATGACATGCATAAACTAATGTCATATACCAAGTTCTTAACAGGGTTATTCTCTGGGGAGGAAGCTGCTAACACAGTAGAAGCAGCTTTTGCTCAGCTCTGCATTTCCTTAGAGTTCAATGTCTCTTTATCCATTTCTTAATGCAGCAGTTTTTACAACGAAAAAACTTCAAGGAATGACTTTTCGAAAACATTGTTTCTGAGTAGTATGCTGAGAGACTATTGTGACAGGGAATGTCTGAAGTTCACCACGAAGCTTGAAGAAACACTGCTCAGAAATCCTCATGAGAGACCCAGCCCAAGCCCAGGCCGGGCGAGTGTGTGGGAGAGCTTCTGACCCTCCAGTGCCCTCAGGACCTCTCTGGACCAAACCCCAGCACGCCGAGGGAGTGAGACCCTCTGCTGAGCCCTCAGGACCCCTTCATCCCTCTAGAGCACCCCCCTAAGCCCACCGAGTGAGTGAGAACTGTTGCCACGCTCTTGGGACCCCCAGACCCAGCCCAAGCCCAGGCCTGCCTGGTGTGTGGGAGAGCTTCCCTCTCCCCTGCACCTATAGGACCAAACCCAGACGCGCCATGAAAGTAAGACCTCTGCCACACCTTTGGGATCCCCTCCCTTCCAGAGCCCATCTCCCAAGCCTACCAAGTGAGTAAGAACTGCTACCTCTCTCTCAGGACCTCCAGACCCAGCCCAAGCCCTAGCCCAGCTTCTGTGCTCCCCTGTGCCTCCTGGGCCAGAGGGCACAACAGGTTCACTTCCAAGGGCTGCAGCAAGAAGGAGCTGAGCACAACAGCTAGATCCAGGCCAGGCACAACTGGATAAGCTCAAACTTAATAGATCTGCACCCAAATTTCAGTAGGTGCTAAGGTTATAACTGCACCAAAGCTCTACACCAAAGGCTAGAGGTCAGTGCTATACATAATGACAAAGAGAAGGAGCAAAATGCAATCTCAGGCCTTGAGCCCACCAAGAACAAGTACAGAGGACATTAGCTCAGCTGAAACATATGAATTAATAGTGTCTGAAGTAAAGAAATAGCAGCAGAAGGTATAGAGGAACTCAGATCAGAATTAATCTCTGAAATAAAAAAAGAAATTTCTGAATTAATAGCGTCTGAAGAATCAAATGCAGAAACATATAGAGGAAATCAGTTCAGAAATAATCTCTGAAGTAAAAGAATTAATAACTGCTTCTCAAGAAGACACTGATAAAAAGAAAGAGGAGATTTAAAAAGTGATGGAATCCTTGAATGAGCAACACAGGAAAGAAATAGATCACATGAAGCAGAGTCAAAGAGATATAGAGGAACTTAAAATCTCAATCACAAGCTTGCAAAACCATTTGAGTGAAAGTGAAGACAGAGTTTCAGATCTTGAAGACACTGTTGCAGCTAGTGAAAAGGTAAGAAAAGATCTCTTAAAAGCAACTAAGATGCAGGAAAAAATAATCCATCACCTGCAAGACAATGCAAAGGTGAACAATGTGAGATTAATAGGCATCAGTGAGAAAGAAGGAGTCAACACCAATGATATAAAAAGAATATGGGACTAAGTAATAGCAGAAAACTTCCCAAATATGAGGAAACAATCTGAAATTCAGGTAACCAAAGCATACAGAACTCAAAATAACTACAACCCAATTAAAAATCCACCAAGACATATAATAGTCAAGATCCCAGAAATCCACCACAAGAACAATATATTGAAAGTCTCTAGAGAAAAGAAACAGATCACATTTAAAGGAAAACCCGGCAGAACAATGGCAGATTTCTCTTTACCAACCATGAAGACAAGAAGAGCATGGAGCAGAGTACATCAAGTGCTCTATGAAAACAAATTCCAGCCCAGGCTACTATACCCTGCAAAACTTTCTTTCAAGTTTGATGGAGAAGTAAAATACTTCCATGATAAAGAACAATTAAAGAATTTCATGATGACAAAGCCAGCCCTACACAGACTACTAATAGATGCCCTAGAGAGGGACCAAAATGATCGGAACTCCATGAATGAGAACAGAAAAAAACCACTAAATAGGGCAAACAATTAAATACAGTAGAAAAAGGAGTCAACAACAGGTTGAATAACATGTCGATTATAAATTAATACATCTCAATTATAACCATCAATGTAAATGGACTCAATTCACCAATTAAAAGAAATACACTGGCACAGTGGATTAGGAAACACAATCCAGTGATACAATAAACACACTTAACTCAAAAAGAAATTAATAGGGTGAAAGTCAAAGGATGGAAAACAATACTCGCCGGGCGTGGTGGCGCATGCCTGTAATCCCAGCACTGGGGAGGTTGAGGCAGGAGGATTGTTGTGAGTTCGAGACCAGCCTGAGCTACAAAGTGAGCTTAAGGCCAGCCTGAATTGCATAGAGAGACCCTGTCTCAAAAAGACAAAAAAAAAAAAAAAAAAAAGAAAACAATACTGCATGCCCCAGTGCCTCAGAAAAAAGCAGGAGTAGCAATCCTGTTCTCAGACAATCTCAACTTCAAACCAAGAATAATTAAATGGAATAAAGCAGGCCACTATATACTGATTAGGGGAAAAATTTAAGAAGAAGAGGTAACACTCATAAATGTCTATGCACCAAACATGCGAGCACCCAACTACATAAGACAAATCTTAATGGATATGAAAAATCTAATATCCAAGACCACAATCTCAACAAGAGACCTTAACACCCCTTATCCTAAAAACAGGTCAAGCAGACAAAAAATTAGCAAAGAAGTAGGAGAACTGAACCAAAGCTTGGAATAAATGGACTTAGTGGACATGTACAGAGTGTTCTACCCAACAACAGCTGAATATACATTTTTTCCAGCTGCACATGGATCATTTTCTAAAATAGACAACACACTGGTCCATAGGTCATGCTTAAGTATATGCAAGAAAACAAATTACCCCATGCATATTATCTGACCACAGTGCAATGAAACTGGAAATAAATGAGACAAGAAAACAGAAAAACCCACAAATACATGAAAATTAAACAACACCCTACTCAGCAACCAATGGGTCACAGATGAAATTAAACAAGAAATTCAGCAATATCTAAACTTCATTGAAAATTCAAACACAACTTACTGGAATGTATGGGATGCAATGAAAGCAGTTCTCAGAGGGAAATTTATAATTGTGAACTCTCACATTAGGAAAACAGAATGGGAACAAATAAACACCCTAATGATGCACCTCCAACATCTAGAAAAGGAAGAAAAAATCATACCCAGAGCCAAAAGACGGGAAGAAATTATAAAGATTACACCAGAAATTAATTCAATTGAGACAAAAAAAAAGTTCAAAGAATTTATAAATCAAAAAGCTGATTCTTTGAAAGATTAAATAAATTTGATAAGCTCCTAATTAACTTCATCAAAAAGAAGAAAGAAAAAAATTCATATACAAGCAATAATGAATAAAAAGGGTGTAACTACCACAGACCTAGTGGAAATTCAGAAGACTGTCAATAGCTACTTTGAGAACCTTTACTCTCGCAGAAGAAATGGACAGATTCCTAGAAAGGTACAAATTACCAAAACTGAATCAAGAAGAAATAACAACTCTCAATAACCCAATAACAGCCAATGAAATATGAAATGTAATAAAAAGCCTGCTGACAAAGAAAAGTCCAGGTCCTGATGGATTCACAGCTGAATTCTACAAGAAATTTACAGAAGATATAATCCCTACACTTCTCATACTCTTCAATGAAATTGAAAAGGAAGCAGTCATCCCAAAATCATTCCTGGAGACAAGTATTATACTGATTCCAAAACCAGGGAAAAATGCAACTAAAACAGAGAACTACAGGCCAATCTCCCTCATGAACATAGATGCAAAAATCCTCAATAAAATACTAGCAAATAGAATACAGGAAATCATCAAGAAGATTATATACCATGCCAGGTAGAATTCATCCCAGGGATGCAAGGATAGTTCAATATACACAAATATACAAATGTAATACACTGTATCAATAGAGCAAAATCTAAAAACCACATGATCATCTCAATTGATGCAGAAAAGGCTTTTGACAAAGTCCAACACTCACTCATGTTCAAAGTCCTACAGAAAATTGGAATAAAAGGCCTCTACCTCAATTTGATAAAAGCTATCTATGACAACCCAATGGCTAATATAATTCTAAACAGGGAAAAACTGAAATCTTTTACTCTCAGGTCCAGTACAAGAAAAGAATGCCCTCTATCAACTCTCTTATTCAATATAGTTCTGGAATCATTAGCTAGAGCCATTAGACAAGAAAGAGAAATAAAAAGAATAAAAATAGGTGAAGAAGTTTAATTATCATTATTTGCAGATGACATGATACTTTACTTAGAAGACCCAAAAAACTCCACCAAGAAGCTACTAGAATTAATACACAAATTCAGTCGCATAGCAGGATACAAAGTCAATACGCAAAAGTCAATAACATTCCTATACACAGATAGGGTGCAGGCCAGTGGCGCAATGGGTAACACGTCTGACTATGGATCAGAATATCCTATACACAGATAACAAACACATTGAGATGGAAATTAGAGAAACAATACCTTTTACAATAGCACCACGAAAAATGAAATACCTTGGAATTTATCTAACTAAAGAAGTCAATTTTTCAAAGAAAATTACAGTACTCTGAAAAAAGAGATCATAGCAACACCCCAAGAAACGAGATTATTAATGATTTCAGAAGATGGAAAGATATTCTCTGCTCCTGGATAGGAAGAACCAACATTGTGAACACGGCCATACTCCCAAAATTGCTGTATAGATTTAATGCAATCACTATCCAACTACCACCAACATACCTCCCAGACCTAGAGAAATTGTTCCCAAAATTTATTTGGAACCAGAAAAGACCTAGAATACCAAAGGCAATCCTGGCCAACAAAGACAAGGCAGGAGGCATCACAATTTCTGACTTGAAATTAACATTGTACTGGCAACAAAATAGACCTGAGGATCAATGGAATAGATTAGAAAATGCAGAGGCCTCTACAAACACACTCAACCACCTGATCTTTGACAAAGGGGCCAAACACACTGAAAGAAAAATAACCTCTTCAACAAATGGTGCTGGAACAACTGGTTTTCTACATGCTGAAAACTAAAACTTGACGCAGATCTATCACCATGCACTAGACTAAAGTCAAAATGGATTAAAGATCTGAACATTAAAACAGAATCACTAAATATTCTGGAAGAGAAAGTAGGAGGAACTCTTGAAGACATAGGGATAGGCAAAGAGTTCATGAACAAAAATCAAATCGCATGGGTAATACTTGAAAGAATTAACAACTGGGACCTTCTATCACTGAGAAGTCTTTGCACGTCAAAAGAAATTGCCAACAAAGTGAAAAGAAAACCCACAAATTTTGAAAAAAATCTTGACTAGTAAGCACTCAGACAAAAATCTGCTCTCTAGAATTTATAAAGAACTAAAACACATTAGGGCCCAAAATTTAAAGACCTAGTCCAGAAATGGGCATCCAACATGCTCAAGAACACACACTTCTCAGAGGACAATATTAAAGAAGCAAATAAATATATGAAAAAATGCTCCACATAACTAGCCATCCATGAAATGCAAATTAAAACAACTCACCCTAGAAAAAATAGCTATCATGAACAAATCAACTAACAACAAATGCTGGAGAGGCTGTGGGGAAAGGGAACCCTTCTCCACTGTTGGTGGGAATGCAAACTGGTGTAACCATTACGGAAATCAGTGTGGAGACTCCTTCAAAAACTAGCACTGGAAATCCCATTCAAGCCAGCTATTCCCCTATTGGGAATTTTCCCGAAGGAACTGAAAACATCATATCATAGTAATATATATGTTTAGAGCAGCACAATTTGTGATAGCCAAATCTCGGAAACAACCAAGATGCTCATCATCTGAGGAATGGATGAAAAGATGTGGTATTTTTATATAATGGAGTATTACTCAGCAATAAAGAATAATAAACTTGAAGCATTTATATTTAAGTGGATACCACTTAAATATATGAGTATATTGAAGATATACTCATAAATGAAACAAACCAGACCCACATGTGTAAATACCAGATAGTCTCGCTATAAGAACTCAAAAGAAGAAATGCAAATAGAAAGGTATGATACAATTAAAAGGAAATCGGGAACTAAAGGATTGGACAAGGAGAGAGCAAGGAGAAACACTGGAAAACATGACGGGCAAAGCCACACATTTATATGCACAAGATGGGTAAGGCAATGATCCTGAGAAACATCAGCTGGTTTTTGAAACTAGCAGTTAATTGGTAGGATTCTGACCCTGACTAATTGTATATGTTGATACCTGTGAACCAAGCAATTGCACCAAAGATAGCTATGTGCGATAAAAGAGTCACACTTGGAATGCTTGTCATTCTGGTCTTCTAAATACGTACTGCTTGTCATGACATACCAATTATAGCCATACTGTCTCTCAAGTAAATGTTTGTTTAAAAAAAATGGTAATAAATGAAAAAAAGAGACAAGAAAAAAAGGCACGGGACTGTCCTGCTACAATGCTGTATATGGTTAGATTTCTAAATTTCTGTGTAAAAATATGTAATTGATTATTCATATTTTAAATATTTTTAAAATTTTTTTCTCCATAGTCTCTAGGGACTTAAGGTTTAACATATCAATACTTGATGAAAAATACCTATCCCATTTTATGCCTAAGATGTTGATATTCAGACAGATAGTGAGGTTAAACTCAACTGCATATATTGTAGGGTAATAATAAGCTTCTCTTCTGGAGGGTTAACAATTTATATTTGCAGACCAAAGATTAGAGAAAAAGAAAGGCTGCAAGGTCAGCCAACATTTTGGCCCTAGTCTCTCAAGGTCAGTGAAGACTCAGGACATAGGAGAACCTGTACTACAACATCATGTAGCTCAGTTGTGCACCAAATTTTCTGATCAAGGAGATTATAGGGTCACAGAGCAATGTGATTGATTACATAGAGTTTGCCTAAGGAGAGTCACATGGAGAGAAAACATTCTCTCAGGCCTTCACAGAGAGCAAATTGGTCAAGCAATGGCCGTGACTCATCCACATGGCTGACACTGACAAAGGATCTGCAAACTGCAGTAAAGGGATACAGGATAAATCCTGAGGGAACTTGACTGACCTTATCAGATACAAAAGTTACATTTCTTGTTATATAGATCTTGCTTTATCTTGGTCTTAACCATCCAGCAGAAGAGTATAAAAATGAGGTATAATAAGTAAAGCCATATTCATATGCTGAACTGTGAAAGGCTCAAGTTGGGCCTGGGAGATGATTGAGTAAATTAAGTGCCTGCCTGGCAAGAGCAAGGGCTTGAGTTCAATCCTCAGTTCTGCAAAAAAAGAGAGAAAGAAACATTTTGGTGCCAGGCAGATGGCTCAGTACAATAAAGCGCTTCCCTGGCAAGTGCAAGGGCCTGAGTCCAATCCCTGGTTCTACAAAAAAAAAAAAAAAAAAAAAAAAAGCTCAGTAGAATAAGTGCTTCCCTGAAAGGCTCAAGTCAACAACTGACATTGCCAGTCGTATGGATAACCCACTACTAATATAGACTCCTGGATTATATTGGATTATTTTGCTGAATTCACACATCTATAGTACTTAGATGCCAATGGAATACTCATCTCTAATAAAACTAAACAAAAAAGGGGGATACAAAAGAAGGACCATTTTGTATCTGTATATACAAATAAGATAGATATACATCTACTTTCTCATAATTCAATGAGAAGAAAGATTTGTATTAATAGTATTTAGACAGGATATCATGTCTGTATCTTGTACTATGAATAACCACTAAGAAGATAACAATATTCAATGCATTTATTATTGAAACTGTCCTATTAATTGGTTTTGAAACTTCTCATTGCTATTTGCTTCTCAATAAAATTAATAAAAAAAGAAATCCTGAGTGCTGTTTATTAAAGACCTATTTCAAGGAAGGGCTAGCATTAATCACACAAGTACATGACAAGCAAAGACCGGGGTGCCCAGGTGACCAGGCTGGGGTGAGGAGGGATGAGTGGCGAGGAAGACGGCAATGAGTGACAGGAAACTGTCACAGATGGCACAGAAAGCACCAACAGGTCGGACAGAACTGTGCAGAGTGTGTTAGAAAACCTGAAATGGAAAGCAAAGCACTTGATAGTCTTAGAAAGGACATTTCCTACCCACACACAGACTAGAAAGTCCCCATTATGGATGTGTGTGCCCATGACCAAGTATTTTATTTCTGTTTACAGAGGAGATAGGTATCTGTACACAGCCCGAAAGCTGAACTGAAGGTTCTGAGCCACTGCTTCACCTCCTGTGCTATGGGCAGGTCACAGTCTCAGCTGCGGTTTGTCTGTCCAGTTCCTTTTAGGGCTGGAAATATAGATGGTCAATAGGTAACTCCCAGTTTATTCATGAATAAAGTCTAAGACCAGTGTTTGTCTTAGCACATTTCAGTGTTTTCACTGTCATGGACCCCGGTTCATTTAGGGAAAAACTACAGTAAAATGCAGCAGAATCAGCATCTGAGGGGTACCATCAGTACTTGAAGAAATTAGCAGGCATTTTTCATAAGTCTGATGAAATAATAGCAAGATTTTCAATTATCAAAGGGAAAGTGTTTTGCTAAAGAAGAAATATATCATGTTGGGAATGTTTTTATAAAATAAAATCTGCAAAAAAAAGTGTAGAGCTGGGAAGATGGCTCAGTGGAATAAGCGCTTGCCTGGCAAGCGCAAGAACACTATTCGATTCCCAGTTCTGCCAAAAATAAATAAGTAAAATAAATTAATACATAAAATCTGTTGGGCCGGGCGTGGTGGTGCATGCCTGTAATTCCAGCACTCGAGAGGCTGAGGCAGGAGGATTGTTGTGAGTTCGAGACCAGCCTTTGCTCAAAGTGAGCTTAAGGCCAGCCTGAACTGCATAGTGAGACCCTGTCTCAAAGAGACATAAATATATATATATATATATGTGTGTGTGCGTGTGTGTGTGTATGTGTGTGTGTGTGTGTTGCACAAATGCTGCTATTAGGCCTCAGTTGACCAGCTATTTCTAAATTCCCAGGCTCTGAATTTTTGGCATCCCCCCCTCCCGCATTCTTCGAGCACAAAAATCTACTTGGCATAGGTAAATTTCTGGTGTCTTGTGCCATAAAGTGATTTATGTAATACTTTGGTTCTTTACTTTTGAGAATTATGCTGTAGTTCTTAAAATATTTTGTTAAACAATTAGATTTTATTATTAAATGTGGTCTATGGTCTATAAATTCTCTATAGAAAATGCTTTGAAGTACCATGTTTAATTTAAAAGTGCTATTTGTCCATAATTCCTTATGAAGATACACTTTGTGACACTGTGGAAAAAAAAAGAAAAGAAACTGCCTGAATCTTCTTAAAAATACAAGTTAAGATGCTACTGTGGAACAAACACAAAAATAAAGCATGTAAAAGGATGAGTGGTAGACCAGCGAGAGAGCTCAGTGGTCTAAAAAGCCTGCTTAGGCAAGCCTCGGCAAGCGCAGGAACCTTAGTTCCATCCCCAGCACCACGTGACACGCCAGCTCCGCCCCAGGGTGGGCTGCGCTGGCCACACACACACACACACACACACACACACACACACACACACACACACACAGGATGAGTGGTATGCTTATGTCTACTGTGGTGAATAAATCGCCACATGAGTAATGGCATAGAGCAGCACATGGTTCGTTAGCTCAGTTTCTCGGGCCTAGCATGGTTTAAGAGTTCTCCACTCAGGGCTGGTTGTGGATAGCTAACTGGTGGTCAACTTGCGACGCCCAGCAGAACCGAACCAGCATGGTGCTAGGTGTGGGAGGCTCCCCTGAGGGTTGTTACCAGCAGCATCAGAGGAAGACTTGGAGAAGAGAGGCTGTTAGGGAAGCCATTTGGAGAAGCTGTTGGAAGCTGCTGGTTCTCC
Organism: Ctenomys sociabilis; assembly: GCA_004027165.1. Classification (NCBI taxonomy): domain Eukaryota; kingdom Metazoa; phylum Chordata; class Mammalia; order Rodentia; family Ctenomyidae; genus Ctenomys; species Ctenomys sociabilis. Next base: position 90,960 of record PVKA01002533.1, on the reverse strand, counting down.
TGGGCTGTTCTGCCGGAGGACCTTGTCATGCTGGCTTTGCTGGTGAACCTGGCTGTTCTCATCAGAGGAAGAGCTCGGGACCTTGTTGTCACTGAGGATGGCTGTGGTTCACTTTGGGGGAGCTCTGGTCCTCATCTTGAACATCACTTCCTGGCTCTGGAGGGGAAGACGGTGCACTGCTCAGCCTCCTGCAAAAGACTGTCATGTTGGCTTTCCTGAGGGGAACTCAGCTTTCCTTATCACTGGAGGGGCTCAGGACCACACTGTTGCTGAGGATGACTGTGGTACTTTGGGGGGGCTCTGGTTCTTATCTTGAATGTTGCTTCCTGGCTCCAGATCGGACCCCTCAGCCTGCTCTCACAGATCCTTCGTGCCACTGGCATAGCACTTTCTAGCTTCCACCACTGACCTCAGGGCCTTTCCAATACAGATCTGTGAAGCAGGCCTGCCTGAGACATTGCTGCCGATTCTAGGTCTCCTGCTGGACTTGTGGGAGGCGTTGTTGTGGGCTCTAGGCTCTAGATTCATGAAGATATTGGGATTAGGCCCTCCGTTGGAGCCTTTGGTCTTCGGTATGTAGACAGATATCCTGCACTCTTTGCATATGATTCTTTGGGTGATTGTAAAATAATATTATAAAATGTGTCTTTTCTTATATTGTTCCCCTGCAGGAAAAAAAAAAAAAAAACCCTAATTACAGCAGAGCCTTAGAAGACTAAAATTAGGACATTGGCTGGACTACATTTTCGTCCAAGGGCACAATGGACAGAGGCTTCTCCCTGCTGGTTCAAATTCATTTCCTTGCCTTTGTAGACCCGAGGGCCCGGCTTCCTGCTTTCTGTCCCTCTGGAGCCACCAAGGGCTCCTAACCCTGTGCACCTCGTAGCATGACCACTGGTGGAGAGTGGGCGGCCTGTGAAGTTGTGCACGCCCCAGCAAAGAGCTGCTGTGTACCACTGACTGTGTTCAGAGGAGCCAGCATTTCTAGAGGACTGTGTCAGGCCTCACTGCCCTGGGAGGCCAGGGCCACCGGCTGGGTAAGGGGGAGGTGAGAGGAAGCCAGGCCTCTTTTTCAGCGAACAATGACTTCCAAGCGCGGCACATTTTGGCGGAGCAAGGAGACGAAGAGGACATTTGCAGGCAAAGGAGCGGTTTCTCCTCCAGCGAAGAGCATCGATCCTTCTGTATGCTCAACCTCTGCGTTTCCCTCCAGAGTATTCATCTGAGCTCATAATTTCTTTCAAGAAAGCTAAGATTCAGCTTCCTGATTTGTCCCTGAGCTCAGCAAGGCGGGCACTATGCCGCCTGGAAGGACTGGACTCCCAGCTTCCAGCACCCAGCAACCGGTGCCCCATCATTGTTGTGGTAGTAAGAAGGAGGGCAAGAGCAGGCACGTGGCACCTGCATGTCTCTCCACACAGAGTGCCCCCCACCCCATTCATGCTTTGCCCTTCCCTCCTCCTGAGGCAGAGTCTGAGCTGCTCCAGGCCTGTGGGCTACAGCTGTATTTGAGCTCCTGAACTTCTCTGAGCCTCAAGACTTCTGCTAAATCCACAGCTGCTCTGAACTTTTACCCACCAGTGCTTGAGCTGAACATTGCACCATCCACCCACCTGGGCCAGAGGGTACCTCCATCAGCAGCCAGTGTCGGCATAGTGCAGCCCAAGGACCCCCTCCCAGTGCCTAGGGAGGGCCCAGCAGCCCCTATGCCCTGGGCACTGCTGCCAGGCACCAGCAAATCGCATAAGGTCCTTTCCTCCCTCAGCAGGAGCTGTTGCCAGGCCTGTAGCTTCTACCTGGAAGCCTTGGTAGTTATTTTTTCCTCCTTTATCCGGTAACTCAAAGAATTAAACTTGGCTCTTCTCCATTCTTGGCAGATAGAGCCGCACAGAGAAGCTGTGCTAGAAGCACAGACTGTGTCCCTTGAAACCTGGTCACCAGTCCCTTCCCCCACATACTGAGCACCTGGGACACTGGGGCTTCAGCGGTGAGCACAGTACGTGCTGTTCATGTCCCCTATGGCTAAGAATCTCTTAGTTTATGGGGAGATAGGGACGCACAGGGCCAAATTCCAGGCAGGAATCAGGGCTCTCCCAGGATACAGAAAAGAAAGGTGTTATTTCCAAATGGCAAAAACAAGCAAGGCTTTGTGTTAGTGGTGGCCCTGTCCTCTACCAACAGGTGACACCCACAAGCATTGTCTGCCTTCACTGAAAAAGACAGAGCAAGCCTTAGCCAGAATATAATGATCCTAATGTCTATCTCAGACAATTAGGACCAACTCAGAAACCCACACAAGGCCCTAGACCCAGTGTCTCACATGGAGTCGCCCTTCAGCGAAAGACCAGCCAATCCCAGCGCGAGCTGGCTGAGCCCAATGGCCAGGCCATTGTTTCTGTTCCCCCAAAGCCTATCACAGAGCTGGAGCACAAGGAGCCCCATGCATGTTTGCAAAGCGAGTGAGCAAAGGCAGGAGGGATCTTCTTCATCATGCTCTTCAGTTACACACGAGGGATGGCTTTTTGAGAACAAGCGCACTTGAACCTTAGAAGGGATTTGCAAAGAAGCCTGTGTTATTGCTGCAGGGTTGTTTGTTTGTTTGTTTGTCAGAACTGGAGATTGAACTCAGGCCCTTATGCTTGCCAGGCAAGCACTTATTTTACTGAGCTATCTCCCTGGCCCCACTGTCTTTTAAAAAGAGAAACTATCATCTGTCCTTGGAGTTTTAAGGTTTAAATCTGCTTAGAGGAGCCGGTGGGACAGCTCAGAGGTCTAAAGCACCTGCCTAGGCAAATTTGGGGTAAGCACAGGGACTTCATTTTGATCCCCAGCACCATGTGTGGGACTCCACCCTCAGGGTAGGCTAAGCAGGCTACAGAGAGAGAGAGAGAGAGAGAGAGAAGAAAGAAAGGGAGGGAGGGAGGGAGGGAGGGAGGGAATCTGCTTAGGGGTCATGGAAGTATTCAAACTCTTGGCCATCATAGGAAAAAGTCAAACATTTAGTGAGAGGGGTGAGAACACTGAACTGACCCCTCTTGAGGTTACAGGATAATCTAAGCTTAAAGCCACAGCAAGTATAACAAGCAAAAAGCAGAAATACAAAAGGAAACGTACAACAAGTAAAATCAATTGAGTCAGATAAGGCAAAGTGAATGGCATATGCTGCAGGATTATGTCGGCTTCTAGTACTACGGTCATCCACTAGGAAAATAATTATTGAATTTTTGATATAATTCAGGTATAAAAAATAAGATAAGTAAGCAGCTACACTCTTAATTCACTGATAAGAGATATCTGCTAAAATAATATCTGTAAATATATTATTATGTATGCACCTTGTACAATACCAAAACATTATGAAAACAGTTTGCAATGTATTAATTTATCGAATCTGTATTGTTAAGGTGTCTTGAAATTGTCTGATTGACATTTGTAGTTCAATAAAATAAAATTAAAAAAAAAAAAAAGCCGCAGCAGACCACCCAGGCTAAGCTACAAATGGACCTGGCTTAGGGACCTATTTGTCTGATGACTGTCCAGATTAAGACTATGGCGTGCCACTGAGACTTACAACTCATCCTGTCCTGTTTACCTCTGCACCTCTCATTTAGGGAGCCTCAGCGTCTCTTTTTACACAGCACACCTCATGTACACAGAGCTGTAATGTTATGCTGTTACACATACAGCGCTGTTGTGAGAGTCGTGCAGATCCAAGCAAAGTCATCACTTGGAGTTTCCCTTGACTCGTGCTTTATTCTGAACATTGTGCACACCATACACAACTCCTCAGCTAGCAGCCGATTCCCCCAACCGTCCGGCTGCAGCAACGCAGTGGGTTGTAAAAGGAGTAGCATCTGTATTCCTAAACTGGCTGTGTACCCTCAAGCAATCTCTACTGTGCCTCAGAGCTTCGTACAACCAGGTCAGACAGTCTTAGCCTATTTTCAGTTGCAGTAACTGAACACCACAGAAGAGGAGTGATTTATTTAGAACAAAGGTTTATTCCGTTCACAGTTCTGGAGATCCAAGGTCAAAATGCTGCTGCATCTGAAAATGGCTTTAGAGATGCGGAGTCTGCAGAATCCTGAGACAGCATGGGGCATCGCTTAAAAAGAAGGGTGCTAGCCGGGCATGGTGGCGCATGCCTGTAATCCCAGCACTCGGGAGGCTGAGGCAGGAGGATTGTTGTGAGTTCGAGACCAGCCTGAGCTACAAAGTGAGCTTAAGGCCAGCCTGAACTGCATAGTGAGACCCTGTCTCAAAAAGACAAAAAAAAAAAAAAAAAAAAAAGAAGGGTGCTGTCACGGCCACTTTCTCACCGCAGAAACATGGTATCTGATGCCCAGACACGAAGGAGGAGAGGTTTCCATCCATGCTGGACAGGTGCAGGGCAGAAACAGCATAGTGAAAGGGGAAAAGGCCTCAGAGGAAAGCTGCTCACCGTCTGGTGGCCAGGAGCAGGTCAAAGAGAGGTGTGAGGACAGAGATAAGTCCTGCCAGGTCAGGCCGCCAGGGACCAGGCCCCGCCTCCTTGAGTCAGCCGCAGCGCCCAGGGAGCCATCACCTTCCAAGAGCTACCTCCAAAGCAGGAGAGTTTTGGAGGGTCACGCTTGGCCTAAAGCATAACAGGAGATAGGCAAACTGGCCTTTGGAACTGGGGTGGATGAACTAACGGGCAACTCGTAACCCCCAGCTGAGCCGAATCTGAGTGCTGCTGGGTGAGGAAGGCCCTGCTGAGGATTGTTGCCAACAGCATGAACGGAGACCAGGAGAGGAAGATGGCACGCTCTTGGTTCTCCTGGGGAAGCTGGTCGTGCTGGCTTTCCTGAAATGAACTCAGCTGTTCTCGTCGCCTGAGGTGCTTGGGTCCTCGCTGTCACTCAGGGTGGCTTTGGTTGCCTTTGGGGAAGCTCAGGTCTTTACCCTGAGTATCACTTCCCAGCTCCAGGCAGACCCCTCAGCCTGCTGGCTCACACCCTTCATCCCGCTGCCACAGACTCTGCAGCTTCCACCGCTGACAGTGGGGCCTTCCCAGGGCAGGTCCTCGACACAGACTCGCATGAGACGTTGCCCTGGGCTCTCAGCCTCCAGCTGGACTCGTACAGGACGTTGCTGTGGACTCCAGGTCTTCAGCTGGATTCAGGCAGGACACTGCCAGGGGACCCAGACCCCTGCTGGATTCAGGCAGGACACTGCCAGGGGACCCAGACCCCAGCTGGATTCAGGCAGGACACTGCCATGGGACCTAGACCCCAGCTGGATTCTTTGGGCCTCTAGTGTGGACAGATCTCATACTCCTCTGCATTTGATTTTTTGGGTATTATAAAATAATCCTATAAATTAGATGTCCTATATTAAGTGTTACCCTGGTAAACCCTGACTACAAAAATAAAAAACTTTCTAAATAACCCAGTAACCCACAAATGGGTTGATCTACTTATGAGGGCATAGCCCACATGAGCCAGTCACTTCCTAATGGTCTTGCACAGTCCCCTTCTTACTACCTTGCAAGGGGGACTGAATTTCAACATGGGTTTTGATGGAGTCATTAGTGAGAGCTAAGAGGGTTTTAAAAGGCAGTGGTGCTAAGCACTGTGCAGGTAGCACTCATACCTGGGATTTCTCCCTAGCATCCTGGTAAGGCAAGGTCTGAGTCTACTTTGTAGCCCCTGAGGATTTTGTGCATGTCCCAGAGAGGTCACAACCTGAGCCACTTCCGGAGCTTTCTCCTCAGGAGCTCGCAGTGAGTGCGGGGAGGAAATCACTTCAGCCCAGGACACCCACAAGTTGAAGTCAGACCTCATCAGGGAACGCTGGGTACCTGAGATCCACGTGGGCCAGCAGACCCGGGAGGGCCCAGCGGTGGCAGTCGCTCCCCTTCCACTCAGCACCAGGGCCTGGAGGCGCAGGCAGGCGGGCATGCGGAGCCAGACCACCCTCGCCCTCCCAGATTACTTCCCTCGGTTTAAAAACAACAAAAATAAATAAAACGGGTCTGGGAAAACTGCCTCTTCTGTTGTGGGACAGTATCAGCAGGAGGTCGTGGGCAGAAAGATGGTGACACCTCAGAGGTGGTCTTGTTCCAGAGCCCCGGGCTCCTTTCAGTCAGTGTTCAGGGTCGAAAATGTCATAATGTGGGCAGAAAGCTGCGTGTACCCAGCAAGGTTCCAAGCAGTGCGAAGAGCACGCCAAGCCTCAGCGCTACAGCGCGCCTGCCAGGCGCGGTTGTGGCTCCCAGCCTCAGTGCAGCGCTAGCGCTCCAAATGCACGGTCTTCTGAGGCACACAGCTGAAATCGCTGCCCCTGTTTCCTCTTTCAGATAACCAAAGCAGAGGAAAGGGAGGCCGGACGCAGCGCCTCACAGGGCCTCCCCCACCCCAGGACCCTGCAGCTGGGGCAGCGGTGCTCTCCTCCCACTGACCACCCTCAGGACAGCGTCGTCCACGCCCTGCTGCCCCGGCCGGAAGGCCCGAGCATCCAGACCAACGCAGCGCCTTCGGAGAGCTTGAGGCGCGCCCACCGCACGTTGCGCGGACCCCTATGCCAGCAGACCTGCAGCAACGGCCGCTTCGCGCTGCTGCGCCCACAGGAGCGCTGCTCTCCAGCTGTCGGGCCTCCCCAGGCTCCAGGCTCCTCAGTTCTCCCCGAATCAGAGGTAGGACTGGGCTTGAATCATTCTCGGCCCAGGTCGCTGTCCCTCTGGCAAGGCATGTCATGAATTAGTGGAGAGATGGGTGTTTATTTTCTTAACTATGTGTCTATATTAATATGTTCTTTCCTAGTCGTGGCAACTTAGAATTACATGATAATATTTTGCTTTCAGAGACAATTCCAGGCTGGCGAGATAGCTCAGCAGAGTAGGCCTGCTTAGGCAGGCGCAGGGAGCAAGATTCAAGCCCAGTACCATATGCCATGCTGGCCCTGGCCCTAGGCACACTGAGCCAACCACCGAGACCTGGGATGGTGCATGCCAGTAATCCCAGCAGTGGGGAGGCTGAAAACAAGAGGATCACTACAAGTCAAAGTGGTGTGGTGAGACCCTGTGCCAAATATGTTAAAAAATTAAAAAATTTTTTTAAAAATCCTGGCCAAGGAGATGGCTTAGTAGACTAAGCGCTTGCCTTGCATGTGAAAGGGCCTGAGTTCAATCCCTGGTTCCACCAAAAAAAAAAAAAAAGAAAAGAAAAAATCAACAGGGGTCAGGGAGTTGGCTCAGTGGAATAAGCTCTTCCCTGGCAAGTGTGAGGGCCTGAGTTCAATTCCTGAAAAAAAAAAAGCACCAACACCCAAGAAGGCTCATGTGCTTCTATTCAGGCCAGGCATGGTGGTGCATGCCTGTAATCCCAGTACTAGGGAGGCTGAGGCAGGAGAATTGTTGTGAGTTTGAGACCAGCCTAAGCTACAAAGTGAGCTGGAGGCCAGCCTGAACTGCATAGTGAGACCCTGTCTCAAAAAAAAGACTAATAATAAATATAATAATAATAACAATAATGATAATAAATTCCATGGGGTGATTTTATAGCTCAGCAACACAAGCACCTGCCTAGCAAGCAGAAAGTCCTGAGTTCAAGTCTTGGTACCAAAAACAGTTCACTTCTTAAACAGATGAGAAAAATAATATAGGGGACGCACAGGTTTGTTATGTGGGGTATGCTGCATGACATGTGCCCGGGTTCAGCGCCCTCACTTTATAGAAGAATGACTTGAAGGAAGAGGGGATCTCAGCTCAAAGGCAAGCCTGGTGGTGCTCTCCTGTAGCCAGCGGCTCAGGCCGGGTGATCCAGGTCTGAGGCCAGCTTGAGAACTGATTGAGACCCTGCCTCAAAATACGTTTTAAAAAGGGCCTGAGATGGCGCTCAGGGCTGCCTGGGTTTAGTTCCCAGAGCTGCTAGTGGAATTGCTCGTGATGGTCACATAGGATTGTGGTGGGGATGGAACTGAATGGCACTTCTAAAGGCCCGGGCCGTGGTCTGTCCCAAGAACATAGAAACATCAGCTTCTTACACTGGGCGGGGAGTCTGAGGTCCAGACATTCACCTGTGATTCTGGCCCAGTACTCAGCCCTGCTTGCGCTCAGCTCTTCCCCACATCTGGAGGCTTCCTGCCACCTCTGCCCTCTTCAAGTCAGCAGCAAGCTGGGCACCTGGGGTCAACCTGCTGGCCGTCTCTGCAGCTTGCTACACCCTCGCTGTGTCCTCCTCAAGTCCTGTTCTGTGGTAATGACAGCCACTTCTCCTGGGTCTGTTCTGTCAGCGAGTCCCAGACCCCAGGAGCACGCCCCAGGTGCAAACCAGACTCTGCTCTGCTCTCCGGGGACAGCTGTCATAGCATCTGGGACTGACACCCCAGATTAGTACTGAGGTAACTCTCGCCACAAATGAGGACCCTGAGGTTTCTTCCGTGCTTGTGGCAGAACAGCTTCCACCGCTTTTCCGTCTTCTGATCAGAGCTGTCAGATGTCCCAATATGTAACATATTCTCCTTCCTGCCCGCCCAAGATTACACAGCAGCCCACACATCTGCATGACAGCTGGTCGTCTCCCACCTGAAATTGGCATGGTGCTCCCCCTGTTGGGCCGAGTGCAGAGGCACACGTCCTGCAAAGAACCTAAGCACGCAAGCTTGATTCATGGTTGAGTCTTTTTTTCTTTTTTTACATTTTATTTTATTTTACTTTTTTTAACACATTGTGAACTGTTTTCATAATGTTTTGGTATTGTACAAGGTACATACATGATATTGTACTTACAGACATTATTATAGCAGTTGTCTTTAATCAGAAACTTGAGAGTGTAGCTGTACACTTATTTTTTATAGCTGAATTGTATCCCAGATTCAATAATTAATACTATCTACCTTGCTATCTTCCTAGTGGTTGTGCATACATAGTACTAGAAACACATAATAATTTTTCCAGCCACTATTAGTGCACATCTCGCTTCCCATAGAATTATACAGAAGCACTGCATATTTATCTTAACTGTACTGTCTATACAAACACATCTTGGTTCTTCCTTTGTATCCCCTTTTTTTTGTCTAAACCTATCAAAGATGGGCACTCCGTTGTCATCAAACCACTATAAGTGTCTGAACTCAGCGACACAATCCAACACAGTCCAGCATTCCACAATACTAGTGACTTATCTGAAGAAGCTTTTGACTATAGCCCTTTACAGCTCAACTTATTGTTATGGCCCCACACTATATACCTCATTTTTATACTTTTCTGCTGGATGGTTAAGACCAAGATAAAGCAAGACCTGTATACCAAAAAAAAAAAAATACAGCTTTTGTTTCTGATGAGGTCAGTCAAGTCCCCTCAGGGTTTATCTTATAATCCTGTATCTTACTCTGTAGATCCTTTGTCTGTGTCATCCATGTGGATGAGTCATGGCCAATGCCTGACCAGTTTGCTCTCTCTCTTGGTGAGAGCCTGAGAGAAAGTTTTCTCTCCATGTGACTCTCCCAGGCACACTATAGATCATCAATCTTCTTCCTCTGTGGCTCCATAATCTCCTTGATCAGAAAATTTGGGGCACAACTGAGTTTCATGATGTTGCAGTACAGGTTCTCCTATGTCCTGAGTCTTCACTGACCATGAAAGGCTAGGGTCAAAATGTTGGCTGACCTTGCAGCTCTTCTGTTTCTCCAATTCTTGATCTGGGAACTTAGGTTGTTAACCATCCAGAACAAAAGCTGATTAGTACCCTGCAGCATATGCTGTCCAGTTTTCCCTATCTGACTAAATTCTTGTTAGCTGTTGTTGTATATTTCTATTTGTATTTCTTCTTTTGACTTCTTATACTAGGGAGACTATACGATATTTGCACTTGTGTGTCTGGATGGTTGAGTCTTAATAGCTGATGCTGTAGTTCAGTAGCTCCTCATACCTGGTGGATTTGAAGCGAGCATCACATCTTGGACAGTTTTTCCATTCCATCTTTAGGGTTTTGATGGCTGAATACATGAATGTAGAGTAGAAGACAGTGAGTAACTGGGTTGTTTACGTAAGGACCACTGTGCACTTATTTGTGGCCCCTCTGTTCTCAGGTGACTGGGCACGAGTTACAGGCCTTGAGTGTGAGTCCCCACCAGCTGAGCATCGCCCCATCTCCCAGTGGTGGAGCTGGAGTTCAGCCCTCACCGCCAAGGTTTTGACAAACCCCAAGCTCTAGAGTAGGAGAGATGTCGGCCCCAGCAGGGTGCAGGAGCAAGGCTGCACACCAGGACTGAGTCTTCAGCACGACAGGCACAGTAGAAAGAGGCGGATTGGTAAACCAAGAGCCTCAGACTCATCCCACATGGCCAATAGCCCTGCTGAATTCCGGGCAAAACAGTTTTCCTCCCCATGCCTAGGTTATGTCTGCACCAAGAGATTTCCCTAGATGACTCACAAGTGTTCTCCATGAGCCGGGCGTGGTAGCGCACGCCTGTAATCCCAGCACTCGGGAGGCTGAGGCAGGAGGATTGTTGTGAGTTCAAGACCAGCCTGAGCTACAAAGTGAGCTTAAGGACAGCCTGAACTGCATAGTGAGACCCTGTCTCAAAAAGACAAAAAAAAAAAAAAAAAAAAAAAAAAAAAAACAAGTGTTCTCCAACTTCGATACATTATCTGGATTTCTTTCCTGTACCAGTAGCTGAAGACCAATTCCAACTGTCCTTTTAAGAGGTAGGGAGATGCAGAGTCTCAGGCTGGCCTCGAACTTGTGATCCTCCTGCCTCAGGCTCCTCAGTACTGACACTGCAGGCACGTGCCACCATGGCAGGCATGGCCTAAGTTTTAGAACAACGGGAGAGCTGAAGTGTATGGAGACTGTCTTAGTTACTTTTCTTGTTGCTGAAACAAAATACACCCGAAGTTAAAGGAAGAAAGATTTAATTGGCTCATCATTTATAGAGGTTCAGTCCGGGATCATCTGGATCCAAGGCAGGTTGAAGTGGTGAGAGGCATTAAAGGGGAAAAACATCCCATGGCAGAGCAGGGCAGGAGGAGGCAGCCAGCAGGGGACAAACAATGAGAAGTGACACTTGTTCTCTTTCTGTCCTGAGCACTCACACCCAGGGCGGGGCCCCCTGAATCCCAGCATCACACCCCTTAGATCCAGCCACCTCCAAAAGGCCCACCTATAACTACATGAGGGTTTGGGGGACATGTAGACACAAGCTGCAACACCCAAAAAATGCCAGCAATAGAACTCTCCGATTTCAAACTGGAATGAGGTTGGCCGAATGGTTAAAGCAATCAAGGCATAACTACAACCCTAAGGAATCCATCTATGATGGAAAATAAGTGAGCTATAAAGCTTAAAGTAAATTATACACAAAATTTATTTTCAAAGATAGTACTATCTGGGACAAATCAGGACATTTCGCAGCTAGGAATCTGGTTCCACAACAAAGTGTGTGCTTAGCATATGTGAGGCCCTGGGCTGGAGCCCAGAAGCACCATCAGGAAAAGCCGTATCATAGTGACAGGGGAATCAGCGGAGGAAAAAGATGTAGTGATTTTAGATGCTTATACAAGAAATACAGAGTTTCAGAACTCTCGAACCAAAACTGGATAAGAATACAAGAATAAGTACAGGACAAGAAGAAAATAACAGGAATTAATATCAGTGGAATAGAGAACAAATAGAGATCATCTATAAAAGCAAAAGATTCTTGGAAAAGAGCAATAGAACTGGTGAGTCTTTAAGCAGACCAGGGCAGGTGAGACAGCTCAGAGGTCTAAAGCACCTGCTCAAGGTTTCTCTGCCTTTGTCTGCTTGCCGTTTGGGGCCGGGTGGCTATCTGCTGGGGGTGCTTGCAGCACCATGTCCCTGCCCACTGCCCACCGGTAGGGTCCTTGTCCGTTGGCAAATGCCCACCGGGAGGAAATCATCCCCATATGAGAACCTCCGAGGTTGATTCACGATGATAGTAGAAACAAGTCACCAATATCTGAAATTTAAAAGTGGACATAACTACAAATGTTTAAAAAATTCAAAGGTGTTTTATTTTCCTCTTGTAGGTATAAAACTACCACAAACTTAAACTCTCAAAGCAATACAGATGTATTACCTCATCATTCTGTCACCTAAAGGGCCACCAAGAGTCTCATTTGGTTGAAATCGTGGTGTTGTCACGTGCAGTGCATCTGGAGATTTCTTTAGGTTCTCACTCACATCCTTGCTCTTCTTCCCGGTCTTCACAATCAGCTGAGTTGCATTCCTGTGGCACCCTCCAGCAGTCACACTGCCCATTGGCTCTCTTTTCCTTCCTCCTGTTCTGCTTTAAAAAATCTTTGTGATACAACTGTGCCCACCTAGGAAACCCAGGATAATCTTCCTGTTTTGATGAAGGGGGTCATCGGTTTTAATTTCCTCTGCAGCTTTTAAGTTCCCTTTGCTTTACAACCTAACATAGTATATCTGGGAGTCAGCGTGGTGCTACCCGGTGTGGGGTGCGTCGTGACTACTGCAGTGGACAATCCGGAAAGATCCCCAAAGACGCACGCAGCCATATTTGGAAGTTGAAGCAAAATAGTCGACTTACTCAACAAGAGTAATTAAAATAACTTCCATTAAGCAAAATACTTCAATAACCCTTTATGCAATACATAATCCAATCCACGGGGATGCTCTTTTTTTGCAAAGAAAACTACAGGACTGGGTGCTTTCGTTGGTGAATTGTTTCAGACTTGCAAAAAGAAGTGATTCCTATCTCAGGAAAGCGCATCTTGCAGTTCAGGCTCCCAGCACAAAGGCTCCTGTGGCTTCTAGGTCTTGGCAGATGGCCACAGATCTCCTTTTACTGCTTACCTAAGAAGTCGTGGTAGCTTCCCAATTTTCCACTGCTTGCCTTTCAGAAAGTTGTTTCTCCCTCAGAGAGCAGGGGTCCCACAAGAATGGACTCTCCCTGTCTGGGCTTTTCTGGGCATCTCATCTTCATCATTATCACTGCTGCTTATCGAAAGCTCAAGTCCTCTGTCTTCTCAGCAGACACTGGCATTGCCTGCCCTCTCCCCTGGACTAGCCCTATCTAGTGGGCAGGAATGGCATTCCCGGGCTGGACTGCTGACCAGCCAGTGGCGAACCATCCAGAATGTTCCTTTTCTCCTGCCATTGTCACCTGTGTTGTTAGAGTGGGTGAATTTCCCATCAGCCCAAATCTGAGGACAGACAGAGCAGAACTCACAGCCAACCCCAAAGCACACATGGAGAACAGGCGAGAACTACAGCAGTGGTGCTCCAAGCTATGGGACTGGAAAATTACTTAGCACTGCTGGCTAACCTAGCATGCCGTGCCAACCTAGGCCCACATGCCACGTGGCCATGCAGCACCCTCACCATCAGCACCAGGGCCAAGCCACCCCGGCAGCTGAGTATCATGTAACAATGGCTTTTTCTAAACTAAAAGAAGCAAAAGAAAAAAGTGTTCAGGTTTAACTGTGGTGTTAGCATTCTGCAATAAGTAGCTGGGCTGGGGGTTGAAGCTTGGGAACTAAAAGCTTCACCTTCGCTGGCCCAGCCCCACGTACTCATAGAGTGGCGCTCTCCAGACTCTACAGCTGCCATAGCCCAAGAGCACAGCGCTTAAGTCAATACATAAAGAGGATGCTCAACACCCCTCATTCTCTCAGTTACTTTTTCCTCATTGCTGGGACAAAATAGCCAACGCCCAAAATTAAGGAAGGAAAGGTCACCACACAGCCTCCCGAGCACTGGGATTACAGGTGTGTGCCCCCACACCCGGTCTCAGTCAGCGTCTCAGTACACCCCGGAAGTGGGGCCGGCAGGGCACAGTGGGGATCGAACCCCGGCTGCTGCACTCTGCCTAAGCAAGCGCTTTAGTCCACTGAGGCAGCTGGCTTGACCAAGAAGTGTATCTTTAAACCTCATGAAATTTCTTAGACCTCTTCCATGTTTCAGAGACTGAGATACGGCTGAGCTCAACACAGAAATCCAAGTGCTCTAAGAGCCAGAGAGTTGCTCTGCACAGGTCACGGGCAATATCACGACCGTAATGTCCCGAAAGACAGAGCCCCTTGACGTCATCACTCAAGTGATGACATTAAAAACCTATGAGAAGGCCGGGTGTGGTGGCGCATGCCTGTAATCCCAGCACTCGGGAGGCCGAGGCAGGAGGACTGTTGCGAGTTTGAGACCAGCCTGAGCTGCAAAATGAGCTTAAGGCCAGGCTGAACTGCATAGTGAGACCCTGTCTCAAAAAGACAAAAAAAAAAAAAAAAAAAGACGAAAAAAAAACCCTATGAGAAAATGAATGTTTCTTTTATTTATGTGCCATCAGTGGCAGCTAAACTGGTAGGCAGAAACATCCTTAAGGTTGGGGATACACTGAAGAGTAAAATGAAATAACCTGAAACAATTCAAATTCATAGAATACTGCACTGAACAACAGCAGTTAGCACATTCTTCTCAAGTGCAATGGTATATTTAACAAGAATGACATATGCACAGATATTAAAAACTTTATTACATTTTAAAATTAGAACAACAGGGCTGGGGAGATAGCTCAATAGAATAAACACCTGCCCGGCAAGCACAAGGTCCTGCATTCAGTCCCCAGTACTGCAAAAATTAAAAAAATAAAATTAGAACAATAGAATTTAAAATTAAACTGAAGGAAGAAATACTAAATAACAGAAGGGTAGCTAGGCATGGTGGGGTGTGCCTGTAATCCCAGCACTCAGGAGGCTGGGGAAGAGGATCAGTGCAAGTTTGAGGCCAACACAGGCTACATAGTGAGTCTACAGCCAGCCTGGACTGTCTCAAAAAAAAAAAAAGAATGTCATGTTTACACTTACATATTTGAAAATTATACTGTCATGAGTCAAAGAGGAAGAACCAAAGAAAATTAAAATACATTCTGAACTAAAGAAAAATAGATATGTAGTATATCAGCATTTATGATGTAGAAAAAGTAGTGGTCAATGGGAAAGTTACAGAATTAAATGTCAGTTTTAGAAAAGAAAAATTGGAAACTAACACTCTACTTTTAGAATCAGTGGAGGAGAGCTCCTTAAGATGAAATCAGATAAATGAACAGAAATAAAGAGCATACCAAAAATCAATCAAGTTAAGAACTGCATATGTTGCAGGGTAATAATCAGCTTCTCTTCTGGATGGTTAACAACCTAAGTTTTCAGATCAAAAATTGGGGAAATAGAAGGGCTGCAAGGCCAGCCAACATTTTGGCCCTAGCCTTGCAAGGTCAGTAAAGACTCGGGACCTTGGAGAACCTGTACTGTAACATCATGGAATTCAGCTGTGCTCCAAGTTTTCTAATCAAGGAGATTATGAAGCCACAGAGGAATGCAATGGATGATGTATAGTGTGCCTAAGGAGAGTCACATGGAGAGAAAACTTTCTCTCAGGCTTTCACAGAGAGCAAACTGGTCAAGCAATGGCTGTGACTCATCTACATGACAGACACTGACCAGGGATTTACAGAGTGAGATATAGGGTTACAGGATAAACCCTGAGGGGATTTAACTGACCTCATCAGATAAAAAAGTTACATTTTTTGTTTATAGGTCTTGCCTTAGCTCAGTCTTAACCATCCAGCAAAAAAGTACAAAAACGAGGTACATAAAATAAGGCCATAATAATAATCTGAGCTGTAAATGGCTCTAGTCAACAATTTCTTTGGATAACCCACTATTATTGTGGACTGCTGGATTGTGTTGTAGTGTTTTGCTGAATTCAAGCACCTATAATAATTGAATGACAATAGAATACCCATCCTTGACAGGACTAAACAACAAAAAAGGGGGATACAAAGGAAGAATTATTCTGTGTTTGCATAAACAGTGCAGTTAGGATAAATATGCAGTACTTTTGCATAATTCTATGAGAAGAAAGATTTGTACTAATAGTACTTGGACAGGATATCCTGTCTGGTCCTTGTACTATGGATAGCCACTAGGAAGATTACAATGTAAAAAGTATTAATTATTGAAACTATACTATAATTCGGCTTTGAAAAATAGATAGGTATACAGCTACATTCTCTCAATTCATTGAATAGAGGCATCTGCTCTCATAGTGTTTGCGGATAGAGTATCATGTATACACCTTGAACAGCAAAAAGCCACTACGAAAACAATGTGCAATGTATTAATTGTTGACTCTGTCCTACTAATTTGATTTGAAACTGTCTCATTGCTATTTGTTCTTCAATAAAATAAATGTAAAAAAAAATAAAAATAAAAAGAGTACAGGCAATAGATAACTATCAGATAAACACAGGGGAATACATTACTCGAATAAACACTAAAGAAAATTTTGGTGCATATATGCATAACATTTTGATGAAGAATGTGGACTCGAGTCAATTTGTTTACATTTCAAAAATGGGCTTCATTATTTATATACTGTTTTTTTAAATCACCACTCACTGCCTCATTTTCCAGATCCAGTTATTAGATACAAACTCATAGGCTTGACAGGAAGATGAAATATGAACCATACATGATTATGGACCTGGTTATGCAATTTGATGTACAGGTGTCTAAGGGCATGAAGCCATAGAAGTGATTGCATATGTAATTGTGTACACGTATGTTATGTAGACAATTGCACATAGATGTGTAGGTAGGAGCAAGGACATATTTATGGTTATGAGTGGGTAATTGCATTACTGTATGATATTGTGGTTGTGTATGTTTATGCACATGTGCACATAAAGTATATGTGTTTTTATATTTAAAAAAAATAAAATAAAATAAATCCCAAGTATTCCTGCTTGGACTCAAATCTAAAAAAAAAAAAAAAAAAAAAAAAAAAAAAAAAAAAAAAAAAAAAAAAAAAAAAAAAAACAAATAACAAAAAAAATCAATCAAGTTAAAAGAGCAAGGGCCAGCCAGATAGCTTAGCAGACTAAAGCACCTGCTTAGGCAGAGCCCAGTGACCAGGGTTTGATCCCAAGGAACCACAAGCCATGCCAGCCCCAACCCCGGGGTGCACTGGACAGGGACTAAAGCTGGGCGTGGTGGGGTGCACCTGTAATCCCAGTGCTTGGGAGGCTGAAAACAGGAAGGATCACTACAGTCCATTTGTGTAGTGAGACCCTGCAGATCCTGTATCAAATACATAAAAAACACAGGGTTATTAATGAAATACTGCTTCTTTTAAAAGATCTATAACTGTGATAAGGCTCAGGTCTGAGTGGCCAAAACCAGAGAAGACAAAAATCAAGAGAAGGAACAATGACAAGACATCAACACCCACGCCACGGACAAGAAATGGAGTAAGGGGATTTTAACAACGCCTTGCTCACAAATTTAACAACTCAGAGGTAATGGGCTAGTTCTGAGAAGCTTACAAACTATCGAAGTCACTTAGGAACAAAAACCGCAGGAAGGAACCATGTCTAGACAAGTAACTGAATTTTTTTTTAAAGGATACAAAATAAGGGGGCCAGGGAGATGGCTCAGTATAATAAGCACTTCCCTGGCAAGCACAAGGGCCTGAGTTCAATCCCTGGTTCCGCAAAAAAAAAAAAAAAAAAAAAAAAAAAAAAAAAAAAAAAAAAAAAAAAAAAAAAAAAAAAAAAAAAAAAAAACAGCTGGGCCCACCTTATGATATCTTCATTGATACCAATTTTATGAACTTTTCCATCAGAGTCAAATTGGACTTGGTACAATCAATGATGGACTGTCTGTGGGCCAAGTGTATCCATGTGTAATGGCAGAAATTGAGAAATTGGGACAGAAGTATGAGTGGCCCTGAAGATTGCCAAGGATTCACGGTTTGAACGATTACCCTGCACACACAAAGGGACCTACGCAGAAGACTGCTTAGTGCGGAAAGTGACTGAGCACAAGTGTTTCACTGTGGCCACAGCTGACCCAGACCTTAAACAGAGAATCCAGAAGATCCCTGGAGTTTCTGTCATGTACATTTCTAATCACAGATACAACATTTGGCGGAGGATTCTGAGACCCTGGGCTCTGATTCTTACAAGACAAAGTTCCTCTGCCTCCTTCCACCAACTTTTTGTTTTCAGGTCAGTCAGTATGCTACAGCATGAATTATTCACCCACTTGATGCATTATCAGCTGAGGATGGTTAGACAAAGTCACTTTTGGATGCTTTCAAAGAAAAAGCATTAGAAACAATACAAGCCTGGAGGGGTAGCTCAGTGGCAAGCATAAGGACCAGGGTTCAACCCTAGTATCAAAAAAAGGGAAGGAAACAATACAAAATTTAATTCAACAAAGTAATAAGTCAACAGTGATTGCTGTATTGCATGATGTCATCTTCAGATTAGTTGTTTATGCTACCAGATATAAACCTGCAAACCTGGTTTTTAAAAAAGTTATAAGAAAGAAAAAAAATTGTAAGCACTAACTGTTCCTTTCAAAAGACCAGCAGAAATCAGCAGCACAATTATCCAAGCCATATATTTATATCCATAAACATATCTTTTCCCCTTTGTTCTTCTGTCCTTTTCTTCATCCCAGTTCTTTCTTCCCACAGAACAAATTCTTTTTATCTCACAGTATCTCGTGTACCTTTCAGATTTTACTTACTCTTTCAGATTCTCACACAAGCAAGACAGTATGATGTCTGCACATGAGGGTCTGATTTACTTCACTTATTGATACAGCCTCTAGTTGCATCAACTCACCTATAAAAAAAAACTCAATTTTATCTTTTTTATAGCTGAGTAATACTCCATTGTATAAAAATACCACATGTTTTTTTTTTTTTATCTCTTCCTCATTTGATGGACATTTGGGTTGTTTCTAAGATTTTGCTATGACAAATTGTACTGCTATAGACATTGGTGCACATATATCTCTGTGGTATGATTTCAGTTATTTTGGAAAAATACCTAGGAGGGAAATAACTACATTGAATGGGACCTCCAATCCTCGATTTCCGAGGGATTTCCACACTGATTTCCATAGTGGTTGTACCAGCCTGCACTCCCACCAACAGTGGAAAAGGGCTCCTTTTTTCCCCACAGCCTCTCTACCATTTGTTACTGGTTGACTTCTTGATGATAGCCATTCTTTCTGGCATGAGATGGTACCTCAGGGACAGCCAAATAGCGGATTTAATCAGCGGATTCGCCTGCAAGCAAGCTCTGGGGGCTCAGGGTTTGATCCCTCCTGGGCCTGCTTTGCCGGTCCCGCCCCCAGGGCACGCTGAGATGGCAATTGAGAGTGGGCATGGTGGCTCTTGGGAGGCTGTAAACAGGAGGCAGAGCCCTTCAAGAAACAAAATCCAGCACCAGAGAGACAGCTCAGTAGAGTAAGTGCTTGCCTGGCAAGCGCGGGGTCCTGAGTCCAATCTCCAGTACCGCGAAAGAAAGAGAGAAAATCCAGTAATTGAAGTGTTCATTTAAAATTTTCACCCCAAAAGAAAATACAGGCCTAGATCATTTCACTGTTGAATTTACCAAGTGAAAAAAAATAATAATCCTAATTCTACACAAACGTGTCCCTAAGAGGTGTCCCTAAGAGGAAGACACTGCGGGGTTCGTTTAGGGAGCCTCCCTACTCAAAAGCAGTTCCAGCACTGTATGCCAAGAGCGGAAGAGTTGCTCCAGGAACAGAGGTCTGCTGTGACCTTTGACACCAGTCCGTGTCCTCTATCAGATTATCAGGCTAGGAAAAATGGTGGGCCCACAGGCAGCACACGAGCTAGAGAGGAGAAGAGCACGTGCAGTCACGGCTTCCGGGAAAGTCTCCTGAGGACTTGTGCTGCAGCGTGCTGATTGATGCACGCCAGAATCTGGTTCACCTCACGTGGTCACTTTAAGTGGCATGAACCTGGGCCAGGCCTGCTGACACTGGATTTAGACGGTCAGGCACTGGGGCAGTCAGAAATAGCGGCGCCCAGAAGCACTCCACAGCAGCCTGTGAACTGCTCGGCTGTTTGCACTCAGGAAAATTTGCCTCACCTTAGTCTCTCTGTCCTTCACAGCCAGGTATTTCCAGAGTGGGACTTTTTTGAATCTCTAACTACAAAAGCTTAATGAACTCTTCAATCCCAGATGCTGAAAATCTGTTCCTTTTATATTACAAACTGTGGATTAGTTTAAGTGTCACAGGATTTCTGTGAGAGTAGAGTGAAGCCAGGAGACATGCTATATTTTCATGGAATGATTTTACTTTTGGAGCCAAAAATCATGTTTTTGAATAACTGTAATTTTTCCTACATTATAAATTCTGTGAACCCTCTTCGGCACAGGACCACGTACATAAACCACAGGTCAGCAAGGGATTAAAAATGAATTAACAACCGCCGGGCGTGGTGGCGCAGGCCTGTAATCCCAGCACTTGGGAGGCTGAGGCAGGAGGATTGTTGTGAGTTCGAGACCAGCCTGAGCTACAAAGTGAGCTTAAGGCCAGCCTGAACTGCATAGTGAGACCCTGTCTCAAAAAGACAAAAAAAAAAATGAATTAACATTTCAAAAACAGGGAATACTATTCTAGAAGAGTATTGACAACAGTCTGCTGCAGTTTAGATCTAGAATGTGCCCCAAAGCCTCATGAGCTCAGAGACTGGGCCTTCAGAAGGTGCCTGGGTCGTGAGGCACTGTGCTCCTCGGTGGCTTAATCAGGGATGTGTTCGTATTCCCACAGGCAGCTAAGTTAGATAGAAATATTATAGTAGCCAGAGGGGCTGGGCCCTCAAAGGAGCCAATGCAGAAGACAGATACCTTGCAACTGGGGGGGAGACAGACACCTCCACTGAGGGCCATGCCGCACCACAAAAGGTGAAAAGAGTACTCCCACGTGCTTCCCCTAAGGATAAATAAGTGACAGATATTCTAAATAGGTACCAATCACCTTGGCAGGGCCAGGGAGAGCCACTGACCCACCCACTCCAGGAAGAGCCCCTGTTCTGTTTCATGCCCACTTGCTGCCTGACTCCTTCCCCAATATTTGTTTTTCCTTTTTTGTCTTTTGGAGACAGGGTCTCACTATGCAACTCAAGCTGACCTAGAGCTCACTTTGTAGGTCTCAGACAACGATCCTCCTCCCTCAGCCTCCAAAGTGCTGGGATTAAAGGCGTGCACCACCACACCTGGCTTCGCTTCCTCTATGATCCCCATTTAATCAATATTCACCTAAGCAATTGTGCTTATAATCTTACTGGTTGACCACAGTTCTGTTCCACCTTGTGTCCACCTTGTGACTGCCCGTGCCTTAGACCTGACTCACCTGGTGGTTTTGCTCTATAAAAATCCGTAGAAAAGGCAGGGTCCTCGGGCAACCCACAAAGACCCCTTGCATCTCTCAGACAGATGCTTGCTTTCACCAGTAAATCCATTCTGCTCTTAAGCCCCATTGTTCCTAGAACTCATTCTTCCATTTTAGAGAGCAGGAATTCATCCTTGCTATCTTTCAGGTTGGGAGTTTCCTTCTCCTACATCAATTACATTTGTTTTCAGAAAGAAAAGTAAGAATCTTTACTGTGCTTCACTGATCTCAACACAACTTCAAATCTGCAGATGATATGGCCTATGGCCCATGTTTTTTGAAATCTCCTTAAAGTATTCCAGAGTCATTTTCCTGCGTAGATAAACTATGGAAACTTTGTCCAATAATAATAGCATCACTTGGTTCCTATACATTAAGAAGTACTGGAAAAAAGTGGGGGGGGGGCTGGAGAGGTGGCTCAGTGGAATAAGTGCTTGCCTGGCAAGCACAAGGACCTGAGTTCAATCCCCAGTTCCACCAAAAAAAAAAAAAAAAAGTACTAAATACTGCACAAGAAAAGTTTATCTCTTGATAAACAATATATTAATCCCCCCCCCATCTTCAAACTTAAAAAACTCAAAATGTTGATTTTGTGTCAACATTTTATAAGCTTCAAGCTTCTTGTGGTTTGGGGATTTGGCAAGGGAAACAATATAATACAGGACACATTTTGTAAGACTATTTTTTAAGGCATCACCCAAGAATCATATACAAGAAGTGCAGGAAATCTGCCCACACACTAAACACTAGGGAGTCAGCTGAGGGCCTGGATCCCGATATCCTGCATGAGGCCACTGAAAACCTGGAGCCGTGACGGCGCCTCCCAGCTGGAGGGCCTAGAGCCCATGACAATGCCTCACGCAGGCCTGCTTCACAGACGTGTGCTGGGAAGGCCCGAAGGTCAGTGCGGGAAGCTAGAAAGTCTGTGCCAGCGGGATGAGGGACCTGCACCAGCAGGCTGGGGTCTGGGCTGGGGCCTGGAAGCAACATGTAGGCCCCAGAGCTCCCCCCCAAAACACCACAGCCATCCTCAGCAGTAGTGAAGTTCCGAGATCCTTCAGACATAAGGAAAACTGATCTCCCTTCGGGAAAGCCAATGCGACAAGCTCTCCGGGTGTCCGAGCAGTGCCCCATCCTCCCCTGTGGCACCAGGAGGCGACGCCATGGCCGTTCTCAGCAAACCTAGCTCTCAGGACCCTAGCTCCCCCTCCAAAGAGAGCAGCCAAGTTCATTAGGAAAATCAGTAGTACAAGGCCAAACAGCAGAACAGCCCAGGAGAACCAACGGCTTCCAACAGCTTCTCCAAGTGGCCTCTCTAACAGCCTGCGGACAGCTTCTCCTGTCCTGCCTCTTACACTGCTGGCAGCAGTCCTCAGGTGGGCCTCCCGCACCCAGCACCATGCTATTCAATGCAGCTGGGAGTGATGAGCTCCCTCCAGCTAGAAATCCACAGCAAGGCTCCTGTTCCCAACGATTTTAGCCTCCTGTGCAGATCCTTGGTAATGCCTGCATCAAAATGCCGATCCCAAGACCTACAGGCCTCAGGGTTTAAATCTCCAGCTTTAATTATCAGTGCAATGGGGACCTAGGAGTCACCAGTCATTGTCCTAAATCTGAAGTCACCTTGTATTCCAAGAAATTCAGATCCACACAGACTACCCAATGCTGAGGCCACTTGCCCAGCCACAGCAATTGCTCCATGAGGAGAATCAGGCCAGAGCGCCCCCCACCCTCTGCCCTCGGCCCCTCACCAGCAAAACCATGTCTCGTGGGACTGAATTGTTCCTCAAGCCACAAGGATTTTTGGGGAGCTACAAATCAGGACCGGGATTGTGATTAACCTGCCCTCAGCCCACCCTTGCACTGCATAAAACAGGTACTCGCTCTTTTGTCCATAGATTCATCAGTCTGATCTGCTTTGCCAGACCCATGCCCCCTTCAGTTCCTCAGGCGGAAGTCCTTTCTTTATTTTCTCTCATTTTCTTTCACTAAGGGTCCAGCTTCATCTCTGACAGCCTCTCGTGCTAAAGACCATCACACTTCACCTTTACTTTCTTTTAATTTTTTAAAAATTTATTTATTTATTTGATACAGAGTCTCGCTACACAGACTCGTAGTGATCCTCCTGTCTTAGCCTCCCCAGTGCTGGGATCACAGGCGTGAGCCACCGTGCCAGGTTTCAGTGGCTGGCTTGGCACGGGACCAGCATGGCATACGGTAGTACAGATGAAACCTGGGTCCTTGCATTGCCATGCATGTGCTTAGACTGCTGAGCTGTCTCCCCAGCCCATCTTACTTTCTAAGTAAACTATTTTCCTGGAATTTGTGCTGATTTCCCCTAGTCTTATCACTGCTGTCACAGAAGCAAGGTCTCTGGTCTAAAGCCTCATATAGTCAAAGATGTGGCTTCAAGAGTTTGTGATTAATTCATGATCCAATGCTGGGATTACAGGTGTGAATGCTGCACCCGCCCTGGGCAGATAGCCTGCATACAATTAGAAGGAAGGGAGAGAGGCTTGCCAGCTGCCACAGTCACAGCTGCTGCTTCTTCCCTTGCTCTTTTCTGTCTTCTGCCACCACGAACGGCTGCCCTCTGCCATGTGCTATCCTGCCTTGGAGCCAGCTGAGTATGGACTGAAACCTCCACTTACTGAACTAAATAAACCTTTCCTTCCTTAATTTTGGGTTTCAGGCATTTTGTCCCAGCACTTGACAGAAAAGTAACTGAGTCAATGTTTTTAAGGGAATTAAAGGAATGAAACTGATCTCTTCTAAAAATGTAAGAAATCATTTTCCTCTGACTTGAGTTCTCTCCCTATTAATACTCTACACATCTGAGAAACATGACTGCCCAAGGCAGCTTAGCTCTATCTGCTCATGCCAAGAGCTAGGTCTCTCCATGTGGTGGTGGAGCAGGGAGGGCAGGGGGTGACCACGGAGGGCCTGTGCCCCCTTCTGTGTGTCAGGGCCCCCGCACCCTGGGACAGCTTGCAGA
The DNA here is from genome assembly GCA_004027165.1 of Ctenomys sociabilis. NCBI lineage: Eukaryota > Metazoa > Chordata > Mammalia > Rodentia > Ctenomyidae > Ctenomys > Ctenomys sociabilis. The sequence continues at coordinate 66,745 of PVKA01002533.1, read as the reverse complement.
GCAAGGTGGATCCGACGCAGCCTGTCTTGCATGTACAGCTGTCACACTGAGCAGCCTCCCCCAGTGGTCAGAGGAGGAAGAAAGTCTTGCAGACTATTACTATGACAGTAAGAGTCCCTGAGCTTTGAGGCAGATCCATTTGACTGTTGCTGTGTCCCACTTCAGACACTGGGGATAAAGAATCAGAGCAAGATCAAAGCCACACTATTTTCCTCCTTCTTCCAGCGATACTGAATTCGCCTTTGCTTTCCAAACTCCCCCTAAGTTACTCCCCTCTCCGAACTGCTGATCTTCATGTTACTGCATTCACCACTGTGCAGAGAAATTTCCAGAAATGAACCAAGGGTCTGGAAATATGGCATCCAAGTCCACTTCTCTGTTTTAAAATTTTACTGTATTAGCATAGATCCTCAGGACATGAAGTTTACGTTCATTTCGGGGAGCAGGTACAGGTGCAGAACACCCCTTGAGTTTTAGTCCCCTCCCTCCACACACAGCTCCTCCTCCCTCTTCGAACCCATTTCCACATCTTCATTACTGTGGTTACTGTTACTTTATTGTTAGTCGTTATTATTATTATTATTTTAATCTTTTATTTATTCATTTATTTGATACAGAGTCTCGATATGCAGTTTGGATTCATAGTGATCATCCTGTCTCACACTTCCGAGTGCTGGGATTACAAGCATATGTAGTGGGGGATCAAACCCGGGTCCTTGCACTGGCCAGGCAGGCGCTCAGTCTTCTGAGATATCCGTCCAGCGCTATTATTCATTCTTTCGTTCACGCTTACAGCACATAATGGTCACATACAATGGGGGGGGTCACATGACACACCTCAAATCTTTTTAAATCCCCTTCCCCACCCCCACCCTATCCTGAGTCTATTGGGCTCCTTCTTTTTTACAAAAGAGATTTTTTGCTGATTTGTCATTCCTTCATTTTGCTTATTATTTGTATTTTGTGTTACTCAAATGGGAGAAAACACAGGCATTTAAGCTTCTGTGTCTGATTTAACTTAACATTTTGTTTTCCAGGTGAACCAGTTTTCCTACAAGTGTCTCAAATTTGTATTTCTCTATTGCCAAACAGCTCCATTATGTCTAGATACCACACGCTCACTGTGTGTTCACCCACCGGCCAATGTGTAGCACGAGCCCAAATCTCTCACCCTTTGCCAGCCACCTCCCGCGCCCCCTGCTGACCGAGCCCTCTCAGGGCGTTGATGAAGCTGAACTTGCCAGTCCCAGACTCGCCAATCACAGCCACATCCAGAGCAGCATTTTCTGCCATACTTAGCATTTCTTAAATCACATCCAGCATAGCCTATACATTCCCCTCTGTGAGGGCAGCTTGAATTCTCTGGAGCATTCCCGGAGGGACAATGCCTCCAGCTTTGCTGGGCAACTCAGTGTAGTGAGACACGAAACCAGCAGCCAACTGCTGAAAATTCTTTTGATTCAAATGCTTGGGGAATGCCGAGATGAACTCATCCATGGCAGGGAATTCTGGAAGGTCTGTGGAAAGGAGAACGGTGTTAGAGCATGGAGCATCTGAACAGAAAGGGGGAGTCAGCTAAAGAACCACACGGGTGCCTGCTTAGGGTTCGATGCCCAGCACCACATGCCTTGCCAGCCCCACCCCTGGAGTACTGAACTAGCCACCAAGACTAGGCGTGGTAGCGCACAGCTGTAATCCCAGCATGGGGGAGCTGAAAACAGGAGGATCACTGCATAGGGAGACCCTGTACCAAATACATTTTTTAAAAAAGCCACACAGGTCTGTCCGGACCCTCGCTACTCTCTCACACTGAGTCCTGTCACTCTCACTAGTTTGTTTGTCCTGAAGAGTTTAGTGGCTCTTTCTCTCAGAGCAGGCGGCGTTGGCGGCTTCTTTTGCAACTGTGGCCAAGATTACGGCTCCGGATCCTCGTGGCAAGAAGAAAGAAGAGTTGTTGAAACAGCTAGACGACCTGAAGGTGGCGCTGTCACAGCTGCGCGTCGCTAAAGTGATGGGTGGCGGGGCTCCCAAGCTCTCCAAGATCCGAGCTGTCCGCAGATCCATTGCCTGTGTTCTCGCTGTCATCGACCAGACCCAGAAAGAAAACCTCAGGAAATATTACAAGGGCAAGAAGTACAAGCCCCTGGACCTGCGGCCCGAGAAGACGCGAGCCATGCGCCGCCAGCTCAGTAAGCATGAAGAAAAGCTGAAAACCAAGAAGCAGCAGCGGAAGGAGCGGCTCTACCCTCTGCGCAAGTTTGCTGTCAAGGCTTGAGTGGAGTGACAATAAAACTCAAAACTCTGGCAAAAAAAAAAGAGTTTAATGTCCACCACTGAAGAAGAGCCAACCTGCTCTCCGTGCAGTTGGTGCCTGCGTCCCAGGAGTCTGGACAGTTTGGAAGACAGAATAATGGCCTATAAAGGTGATGGATCCTGTACTCCAGAACCTATAGCAAAAGGGACGTCTGATGTGATCGAACAAGCCACCAGTGTCAGCCTGCTGACGTCTGAGAAGACAGATAAATGCTTACGTAAGTCACTGTGGTCACAATGGTCCAGGTAGCTTAATTAACATTGGCTTTTCCTCACAGCACACAGCAGTTTTGAATGGATATTAGACACATGATACTAGGCCAGCTAAGAATGAAATAAAATTCCAACTTCATCTTTAAGATACAGCACAATTGCCGGGCGTGGTGGCGCATGCCTGTAATCCCAGCACTCGGGAGGCTGAGGCAGGAGGATTGTTGTGAGTTCAAGACCAGCCTGAGCTACAAAGTGAGCTTAAAGCCAGCCTGAACTGCATAGCGAGACCCTGTCTCAAAAAGACAAAAAAAAAATTAAAAAAAAAAAAAAAAAAAAAGATACAGCACAATTTGGGGGTATTCTTCATTTTTTTTTGGTACAGGGTCTCACTGTGCAGCTTAGTCTTGTAGTGATCCTCCTGTCTCATCCTTCCCAGCACTGGGATTACAGGCGTGTGCCACCACACCCGGGGGTTCCAAGACTGGCACAGCATGCAGTACTGGGGACAGAACCAGGGCCCTTGTGCTTGCCAGGCAGGTGTCTCAACCACTGAGCTATCTCCCAAGGCAATTATCACTGTGCTGCTGGGGGCCCTGCTATAATTCACTGTGTTAAGGAAGTTTATATCACATGGCATTGGGTTGGGAATAAAGAGTGATCTTCTCTAGTATAGAATGTTCAGTGTCTTTCACATCTCACAGGTCCTTCAAGCACAGTTTTAGAAGAAAAATCATGATCTTCAACGTAAAATGAGCCAGGTGTGATGGCGCACATCTGTAATCCTAGCACTCAGGAAGCTGAGGGAGGAGCAAGTTTGAGGCCAGCCTGAGCTACAAAGTGAATTCAAGGCCAGTCTGAACTGCACAGTGAGACCCTCTCTCAGACAGAAAGGAAAAGCCAAGACTTTGAGATCATTTGTTCTCAAAACCAAGCAGCCAGACCTCTAGCACCTCTGCCAGTGGTCCACTACTAATACACACCAGAACAAAAGTTAGCATTGTGAGACCTGGCCGCTGTGCCCACACTACACTGGGACTTAAGCTAGGTAGGAATTTTATTCATTAAATTTCACACAATCACTGCCAATCCAAAGAGCTTTTTTACTCACCAGATCCAAGAGATTGGTGGCAAGAAGAGCAGGGGAGGACCTGGGGAGATGGCTCAGTAGATAAGCGCTTCCCTGGCAAGCGCAAGGGCCTGAATTCAAAAGAAGAGCAAAGGCAGCACTGCACCTGCTTGGCAAGCTCAAGGTCCCAAGTTCAATTCCCAAGCCAAAAACAAAACTACAAAAACAGTTTTAGAGTCTGCACATGAGGAGGAAAAAGGCCAAGCCCAGCAGTGCAGCAGGGGACCCTTCCTTCCCAGGTCAGCACAGGCGCAAGAACAGAGGACAGCGTGTGAGATGGAAGGGAAAACTTCCACAGCCTCTACCTTCAGCCCTTGCACTGGAAGGACGCTGCCACTCCACATGTATTTACACAACAGGAAAGTGAAACTACCTCTCCAGAATATTTCTGGTCAATAAAGCATTTCCAGGAAAGAAGGAGCAGGTTCCTTACAACCTCTGAGAGATCGCCTCACCAAAGGGGAACTGGGGACAAGTGAGTAAGTTTCCAATACTTTCAGTGAAAGGATTTCTCAGCAGCAAAAGAGAACATTCCAACGTCTTTGGATCATCATGCCTTGTCCCTCTAGGTGCTGTGTTGCTGTGAACCCTGGGCACCAATGTCTCTGGCACATCACTGGGGACTGAGCTCCCATGGGACCCCACAATCAGGGGCTTGGCCATGTGCTGTGGACAGCAGCACACACTGCTGGGGTCAACCAGGCAAGACAGCAAGGAGGGGAGAAAGAGTGAAAAGAGGGGCCTGGGTGGACGTCTCCACTACAGTTGCTGCCCTGGGGCTGTGCACAGCCTGGCCCTTGGCAGTGGCGCTCAGCTAGGCGTGATCTTAGGAGGCACAGTGGACCTGCAGATCTCAGCCCCTGCAGACACAAGGGGGCAGCCGGGTCTTAAAGCACCCAAATAACCACCTCTTAAGGACTGACTGAGCCATCTTCAGACTGGCCCAGTCAGCTCCGCCCTTGTGAGTTTGGCAAAAGCAGTAGGAAAATCCAACAACTCAGGCCAGATATTTCTTCTAACAATCATAAAAATATAATTAACATAGGCAGAGGAACTATCAAAAATTCTCCAGATTTCCCTGGACCTTTCCCTGCAGTTTCAGCTGGAGCTGAAACATGGGTCTTGATTATAACATGAAGGCACAGTGAGCTGCCCCTTACCGAGCAAAGAGATGCAGCCCACTGGCATCCTGGCCTCAGCTGTGTGTGTGGTGCAGGTTATAGAGACAGGCTTTGGGGACAACTGCGAAGGCAGGGTGAACCTGAACCTAAAAGCCTCGAATAAAATGTCAGATCAATTACTTCTGGCGAAGCGAAGCAGCTCTGAGAAAGATAACTACAGTAATGTCTCTGAAATGCTTCTGCTCACAAACAATTGTTGATTCAAAAACAAATAATTTTGTTGATTCAAAAACAAAAGCATTCTGCAGAATTCTGCTTCTGGTCACAAGCTGCACTCTGGGTGACAAACACAATCTCAGCTATCTCCCCTGCACCAACAGGGAACCACTAGGAAGACAATAATATGCAATGTATTGGTCATTGTGACTGTAGTACCTGTTTTGAAACTGTATCGTTGCTATTTTGCCTCACTCATTAAAATGAAAACAAAAACAAAAAAGCACCTCCCATAATGAACCCAACAGGGAAGTGAAAGCAGCTTCTGTGTGTTCTCAACACAGGAAAAAGTGAGAGAGAGCAGTGGTTCTGAGATGTCATATTCCTGCTCTGAAGAAAAAGGAGCAGTGTCGGGCAGCTAAGTGACCTTCTTGCTGCCAGTTGTAAACCTCTAGGCAGCGCAGGACCTCAGAGGAAGAACTTGTGCTCAGGACCTAGAGCAGGGGTCAGGGTCATGCGGTGCCCATTGGATACTCCTCTGCCCCTGTCTAGCCTCATGGTCCCTCTCTCCGTGCAGTGAGTGGGGATACACCAAGCTCAGCTCTCTGCCTCTGGCCTTTCTTCACACAGGCTTCCAAGGAGCCCCTGTCCCTAGGCACTAAAAGGACCGTGAAGAGACTTGGAGAGCTGTCCCGTATTCTGCAAGCAGATGGTTCCTTCTCTTTCCAGCTCCCTGCATCACCCCTTTGCTAGAAGACTGTCTTTCCTTCTGTCCTTGGTGAAAAGAGGACACAAGTTTCCCTACTATATATCGCATTTAGAAAAAAACAGTCCCTGATCCCACTCAGAAGTCCTGGCCAGAGACTGCAGTGATGAACCCTGGAGATGGCAGAGAAGTTCCAGGGTCAGAAAGACCCAAGGGTCACAGCCCTGGCTCAGGACTCCCCTGCCTTGTCCAGCCACCCCACCTCACCTGGCAACCCAGTGCTGCTCTACCCACCAAGCCACAGAGCAGCTCAGGGAAGGCAGACACTGCCCCCATGCCCAGCACAATGATGGCCCACAGAGGTCCTCTGAATGAACACATCACCTAGGATAGTGTCACCAGATTCATGGGGGGAAGAGGGTGAGCTACGAGTGTTTTCTGGATTCTGAAGAACTGGAGGTCAGAGCTGGCCAGATAGCTCAGCAGATTAAAGCACCTGCTTCAGCAAACACAGGGGCCATGGGTTCGATCCCCAGCGGGCTGTGCCAGCCCCACCCCCGAGGTGCGCTGAGAATGTGATTGAGACTGGGTGTGGTGGTGCTTGCCCGTAATCTCAGCACTTGCGAGGCTGAAAAACAGGAAGGATCACTACAAGTCGGAACTGTGTAGTGAGACCTTATAGACCTGTATGAAATACATTTAAAAAAAACAAAAAAACACTGAGGTCAGTAGTCAGCACTCAGCACATCTGGGAGGGACCAAGCAGCTCCAGGGGCAGAGCAGAAGGCCCCTAGTGGCTGGAGTTGAGTGGCACAGGAAGCAGCAGGGACACACCACAAGGAGCAGCTGTGTCTGCAGTTGCCTGAGGGCCTGCCTGTCTGGCTCCAGTGCACTGGGCCGGCCATCACGGTCCGTGAGCAACTCCTACATCCGAGCTGGGCACTTTCACCCTTCCTTCCTGAAGGAGAAGGTGGGATCTGTCCAGCTGAAGCAGAAACAGAAATCTGTCTCTTCCAGGAAACAGAAACTGAAAGTTGGTCTCACTAGATAGAGTCCTTTCCCTGTGGGCTTGAGACAGGACTCAGATCCAGAAATATATTAACTTTTTTTTTTTTTTTTTTTTTTTTGTCATTTTAGAAGCACATGGCTTTATTGCACAGAAGCAATTGGAGCTGGACTTGGGTGGAAAGTGCACCCTCCTTCAGCTCTTCCAGGACAGAATGCATGCCTAAAGGCTCCTGGGCCATTCCTTTGGAAAAGAGAAGGCTGTTGGGAATAAGTTATGACGTCTCAGGCATAATATGCATCTAACTTTTCGTTCATTATTGCACTCATCTGTCAGTTGTCCATACAGGAAACACACTTATTTGGAAAGGAAGGGGGCAGTTTTTGCAGTCGAGTGTTTATAGGTCGCATTTGGCTGCATAAGCAATCATAACATAATTGTCCTCCACCTGGACGTGGGGGTGGGGTGGGGCATGAGGTTCTAGAAGCCCGAGTGCCCTCTCGCTAACTTGTTGCTCACAGAAATGCAAAGGAGGGCCAGACATCAAAGCACAGTTTCTTGTAGAAAGAAAAGGAAGCAAAAGGACAGCGCAGTGCTGACCCCTGAACTCCGGGACCTTCCTGAGTTTCTTTGCCCACTCTGGATGTTCCTTTGTCTTCTGCCTTATTTCTCATCCTTGGAGGCCTTGTCCTCTGTGGACTTCTCTGATGGCCTGCTGTCTCTTCGGTCTGTGCTAGACGGTGTTTCTCCTTCTTCATCTTGGGCTTGCTGGCCTCCTTTGAGAGGCTCTTGTCATCTGCCTTGGCCTTAGGTTTCTCCTCAGGGTTCCTGGCTTCTGCAACCTTCTCCTCCTTGCTGTCTTTCTTTTCTGGAGCTGCTGCTGTCTCTTCCTTGTTTGCTTTTCCAGCAACTTTTCCAGCTCCTTTTCTGTCAGCTTGCTGAGTTCTTTGACCTTGGCATCAAGTGGTTCAAGTGGCTGCCTCAGTCTTCTCCTTGGGTTTAGCCTCTTCCTTTACCTCCACCTTGGCCAAGCCTCCTTCTCTGGGGTCACTGGTTTTTTCTTGTCTTCAATATTTCCCTTCTTATCTTCAGCTTCGGATTCCTTGGGCTTTTCTACAGCAGCTTCCTTCTTTTTTCAGGCTCAGGCTTTGGAGCCTCATTTTGTGTTTTTCATCTGTCTTGGTGTCCTTTTCAATTGTCAGTGAGACTGGAACCTTCTCTCTCTCTCTCTCTCTCTCTCTCTCTCTCTCTCTCTCTCTCTCTCTCTCTCTCTCTCTCTCTGGTGGAACTAGGGATTGAACTCAGCCCTTGTACTTGCCAGGGAAGCGCTTATTCTACTGAGCCATCTCCCCAGCCCCTGACAGCAATGGCAAAAATCTTCCACAGCAGCTGGTCATCACCGCAGCTGAAGCTCACTATCAGTAGCAATGATTAACTCTTATTTAATAAATTATGAACTATAAAAAAATCAACATTTTCGAATTTGAAGTCTTTGTTTTTTCAGGGCACTGAACCCAGGGCCTTGCACATGGTGAATAAGTTCTGTACCACAAAGTTACATTCCCCCGTTCAGATATTTGAAGTTATCAAATTATAATAAAATAGGGTTGGGCTAGGGAAATGACTCAGTAGAATAAGCGCTTCCCTGGCAAGCGCAAGGGCCTGAGTTCAATCCCCAGTTACACCAAAAAAGTAAATAAAATAAAATAGGGCCAAGCAGTTTTGGATTCCACTTCTACATTCTTCTTAGTTTTGAGATAAGCTGGTTCTGGCTGCTACTGATTATATCAGGAATACAGCAACTTCACTGTTAGGACAGTAGCCATTAATAATTAAAATATATAACTAAGTTATGTCTGCAAACCCCGCTAACTACGAAGCTGAGGCAGGAGGATCACAGCAATTTATTTATTTATTTTTTTTTTGGTACCAGGATCAAACTCAGGACCTTGAGTTGGCCAGGCCAGGCAGGCACTTAAGCTGCTGAGCTATCTCCCCAGCAGCACTGAGCAATTTAGCAAGATCCTGTCTCAAAGTTTTCAAAAGGGCTGGAGATGTAGCTTAGTGTTTGGATCCCTTGTCTTACATGAGCAAGGCTCCAGGTTGCACCCAGTAGCACAAATACATAAAATAAATTATACTAAATGCAAAGGTACTGAATACTCCAACACACCACTTCATAATTATCAGACTAATTATTGGTGGCCATATGTATCACCAAGCAAGTGAAGTTCTAGTGTGTTGGTAGCAAAATCTTTAAATCTTTGGCTTTTTTTTTTTTATTGCAGAACCGGGGATTGAATTGGATTTGCTGATAGCAATTAACACAGTAAAGTCATAGGTGCAGGAATTTTGCAATAAAGAATAATGTATATCATAATCTTTGTAGTAAATTGCCACATATTTACTTCAGTAAAACTTGTAAGCTGTTTATAACACACTGATAATGACCTCCACCCAAGCAGCCAGTCAAACATTAGCCCCGACATCTGGTAGTACAAAGAGACTCATGATTAAAAGAGAAGACTTGGCTGGGTGTGGTGGCAAAGACTTGGAATCCGAGCTACTCAGGGGACTCAAGAGAGTCCCTGGGACTCAGGAACTGAGAGTAGCATTGTCAATATAGTAAGACAAGAGGGGGGTAAGAGGGAGAGAGAGGGAGAGGGGGACAAGAGAGGGAAAGAGAAAGAGGGAGAGGGAGGGAGGGAGGGAGGAGAAGAGGGGAGAGAGGGAGAGGTAGAGGTAGACAAGAGAGACAGAAAGGGAGCAGTCAAACCCACAGCCTAACACTGGCAGCACTTTAGATCTTTATTATTTAACCTCTCTGAGTCAAGGTGTCCACACAGTACTCTCACCAGACAGCAGCTCGTAAGACTCATCAGGGGTGTAATGACAATGATGATAAATATTTACTGAGACTATAAGGACTTGTTACGGACAGTGTGGAACAGGAGCTCAGGATGGCGAGCCTGTTCCTCTGGAGGGAGGGAGGTCCTCTCCAGCAGGGCTCTGCACTGGGCTCCCTCTGAGCCTCTGCAGGCAGGTGTAGCCCAAAGCCTCAGGAGTGCTGGGAATGCAGGCATACATTTCCACACCCTCCCTGCCCTGCCACCCTTCTTTCTCTTAAAACCAGGAGAGAAAATTGTCATGCGAGAGCTGCCCTCCCTATACAAGGAGAAAAGACATTTTTATACAGGACAGAAATCTGGTACTCAGAAAATCTTGTACTGGGCCAGAGAGATAGCTCAGTGGACTGAAGGGCTTGCTTAGGCAAGCACAGGCAAGCTCAGGGACCGCGGCTGATGCCTGGCACCACGCGGTGCCAGCCTGCCCCCAGGGTGGGCAGAGCCAGTCAGAGACTGAGGGCATAGTGGCGCACACCTGTAATCCCAGCACTGGGGGGGCTGAAGGCAGGGGGATCACCAGGAGTCTGAGCTGCATAGTTAGATCCTGCAACAACCAAATACATTTAAAAGAAAAATAAATTCTGTACTGACAGAACTTGCTAAAATAATGGTCTCCTATTAGTCTCCTCAGACTTCACCCGCTTACACAGGCCTCTGACTAGCATTTGGGTTTTGCCACTTTGTAAAACTTAAGAGGTAAACACGAATACATACCCTCTCCTGCTAATCTATTCCATGTCAGTTTAGTTTCATTTTGCTTTTTGGTGCTAAGGGTCGAAGCCAGAGCCTTGTACCTGCTAGGTAGGTGCTATACTACTCAGCCTCAGCCCTACAATACACAGAGTTGCCAGGCATAGTAGCACACACCTCTAATCAGCACTAGGGAGGCTGAGGCAAAAGGCTTATCACAGGTTCAAGGCCAGCCTAGGCTGCATAGCAAGATCCTGTGTCCAGAAGAACCTAAAACAAAACAGAAACAAGAACAAAAACTCCACTCTCACTTGAGAACTTGTAGAAGCCAGACGTGTTCCAGTTCTTTAGATAGATGTGATGATATATGACTGCTCAAGAGTGTAAAATGTCAAGAATTTAGACTCCATATTATCCATTTGGGGAGGAACTTTCCCCAGTGGGGTTTTTGTAGTTCACAAATTAATATTTCCTAGCACTTCTCAATGGTATATGTAACTGCTGTGAGTTGAACGCCAGCCTGGGCTGTCTATGTAGCAAATTCAAGGCCAGCCTGGGCTACACAGCAAGACCGGAGGGGGCAGGAAGAGAGACAGACAGACAAGAAGTTATCTTCAAATGAACTTCAATTTTAATTCCAAAACCAGCTCTACTCATGGAACAGGCATTAAGAATTGAATTTGTATAAGCAAGGTTCCTTCCTTGCGTAGCACAGCAAAGTCAGCTCTGACCTCACAGCTAAGACACCTACGAGATTTAAAGCAGCACCAGAAACAGTCTTTCCCTGACTGAACTGGGATGCCTTGGACAGTACTGCTGGGTGGCCAGCAAGCTCTTCCCTTCATTTTCAAGGACCAGTCACTATATGTAAGCTCTTTCAGTTGACTTTATTGAATAGCCAAAGTGATAAGTTAGCACAGATCGAACAGTTGTTTGCATGGGTTACAAATGACTTTTTTTTTTTTTACAGGAATAAACAGTGAAAATTACAAACTGTAAAAAGGAAGACAAATCTTGTCTCACTTCAGAGAGCAAGATTTCACACAGCACACTGAAGATCAATACATATTTGAATTTGAGAACAAGAATTTAATGTTACAATATTATACACTACTTTACAAAATTAAATTTCTATATAAGGATTACATTTGCAATAGTTAACAAAATCTTGAAATCACATTTGGTGGTCCCCTAAATAATAGCTGTTATGTATCTCTGATTAGAAGAAATAAATCTTTTACTCTAATTATTGCAAAACAGTCTATTAGACTCAATACATTACATTAAATTAAAAACAATGAGAAAATAGATGCAAACTAAAATAAATGGTACTGCTTGGGTGAATATTAGTATGTCAGACTTACAGAAATGTTATTTTAAAAATTCTAGAAATTAGAAAAATAGAGTACTTTTTATGGTAGAACTGCCATGCTCAGATTTATATAACCAAGATTGCCCTTGTCTGTTACTTTAGTAGTTGTAGAGCTATAGAAAATTCAAGGATCTTTCATAATTTACAACTACAATAAAAAAAATATGGCATAGTGTAAATATTAGTTGCTTTACATAAAAAAGTAATATAAGATGATAAGGCAGGTAGTGCCCTACTACCCCCCCAAAAAACAAAAGAAAAAACTAAAAACACATTCAATATTGCAAAAAATAATTGTTTTATATCAGTATTACCAAAAGGTTCAATTGTTTTTTTTATTTGGAGAACAAATATTGTGAATCCTAACTAAAGTTTATGACCTGCTATAAAATTACTCTGGATTGCACATTACATAATATCTAAAATAATTTTTAAAGTAAATTTATGGAATATACTAACAAAGCACATGGTAATAACAAGAATCATACCCCTTCAGGGGTATAGTGAGGCACAAGGAAGATCATCCCTAAAAGCACAAACGTTTCCCTCTGGAAAAGTCTTTATTACTCTTAAGAAAGGACCTACAAATATCAACATTTAAAATCACATTTAGAAGAAAATTTTAGTTAAAGAAACACCAGTACATAGTGACTCTGTTTCTTAAAAAGGGGGGAAATATAATTTAATTTGATAGATTTGAAGATTGCAGGGCCTGGGAGATGGCTCAGTGGAATAAGCACTTCCCTGGCAAAAGCCTGAGTTCAATCCCTGGCTCCGCAAAGAAAAAGAATCTGAAGATCACTTCCTGATAAACAAAGCCACTCTAAAGGAAACTCCTAGTTCGGTGTGCCTCTCGCACACTGAGAGCAAATCTTAACACTGATTAAGAGAGAGGATATTTTCATGACACCCATTATTCTGACCCAGCTGCCACGCAGCAGTTGTATACTCTACAGGAACCTCTTCCCTACACCAAACACCGCAGTTAAAGTCATCCCAGTGGATGTAAACCTGAAAGTTACTGTTTCATTGGTGATCACATAAGACCAAGATTGTAAACACATTTCCAACCTACAAGAAAAATCATTCATCAAGTATTACACATTAACATCTTAAGAAGTTCATACAAGATGAATCTGTAAAAACTGAGCCAAGCTCTTTTAAAGATATTATATCACAGCACTTTAAATATACAGATGTCTAATTTACCTATTTGTAAACAATACTCGCTTAATAGTTTTGACTGTATTTCTCTAGCTGATTCAAAAAAGCAATCTTGTGAGCGTGTTCCGGAATCAAGTTTCTCCCATAACTTCAATAAACTGATTTGTGTCATCTTAATACACACCAAGTCAAACAGCAGCATCCGTGTTTTCATAGGTTGGATGTCTCAGAATAAATATTTATGAGTGGCTTCCAATTTAATTATTGAACTCCTCAAAATACACTACTGATACTTCTGAGATATTTTAACTTATTATATTCATCCTCATTACATCAAAATACTTATATTATATATCACAGAGCAGAAATGTACCCAACAAAAACTCACTTATAGGATCAAGGTGATTAATTTCTCTTTTCCCTATTATCATTGCCAGCCCCAATATATTTATGAAGATAGCTCAAATTATTTTCATTGCGGATAAAAATAGTATGTTCAAGTCTCCTGCAGATCAGAAAACCACCTAATTATCACTTTTTCTCTAAATCATAGTGACTTTGTTCTTCAAGTGTAGAGAATACTGACAGAATGTAAAGCTTTAACATACGACTTCATATGCTTCTCAAGTTAGCCTCGCTATTTCACTCTAGTTTAAGTTAACACTCTTTTCCTTCCTTAAAAAAGGAACAAAAACAAAAATCAATCACCAAAAATAGGAAACAAATTCTAGTTGTTCTACATTTTATTTACTTTTAAATTTTATGATTTTAAAAGGTCATTATTAATGGATCTATAACTTCCCTGCAATACTTGATATTATGAGGTTTTAAATGTAGCAGCCAAAAGTTCAGAAAAATTAAAAAATGAGAAATATACATGTGGAACACAGAAGTTTTATTTTACAAAATGTATTTTGCCTCTGCAAAACTGTCTTATTTTTAACAACTCAAACATAATTGGCAGCAAAGGAAAAAAGATATTCAATCATGTGTAGATATATTTTGATTTGAAAAATAGTGTTTTGGAATTGCACGCTCGATTCTCTGCTGTGGTCCTTTATTTGCTATAGTTTGATGAAATCACAGTGAAAACATCTTAAATCATCACATTAGTTCACAAACTTAAATAGAAAAGGAAGGGATCACTCATTTCCAGGAATTCTGCGTCATTGTGATTTCCTTAGTAGTAAGTCAAGTTTCTTCATTTATTCACTTGCTGTTGTATATGCAAGAGGAATTCATAATATGACAGTGCAGATTCTGTTCTGTCTTCCACCATGTTCTGAAGGAAGTTTGCTTTCATCGGACTCTCATCCCTTAGGAATAAAAAGCAAACATTATTTTGTATGTTAAATAAAATATAACAGTATTGTTATTTTTTATTTTTGAGGAATTGAACTCAGGACCTTGCGCTTGCTAGGCAGGCATTTATGCCACTGAGCTATCTCTCCAGCCTGTAACAGTAAAATAAACTGGATTCAGCACAGGTTTTGATAGCCATGATAATATTTACCCTATAAATACGTACTTCTAAAGGCTTTCTCTCTAAGATTATTTGGTTGGTTATGTAAACTTCATGTTTAACAGGGGGGTACGTGTATATATAGAAGACACAGTGAAGTATTTTACTAAAGTTTATTAACTTCTCAAGTTACTAAGTTTAGGCAATCTAGTAATTGGTTATAAAGCACAATATAGTATGGGCATAGGGTCAGTGCTAGGGATTGATCCTGTGACCTTTACACTCAGCTATATCCTCAGACCCTTTTATTTTCTATTTTGAAAGAGGTTCTCGTGAAGTCACCAAGATACTCAGGCTGGGATCAAGTTTGTGCTCTTCCAGCCTCAGCTTCTCAGAATGCAGGGACTATAGGATGTGCCTCCACCTGACTCAATATGGTACCACTTGCTGAAAAGAATTACTAATGCAGATGAGGCTGATGATGGTATCTCACAGGGCTGGAGATTGGACCCAGGGCCCTGCTCATGCTAAGGAAGGGCTCTACCACTGAACTACACCCCTCCCTTTTACAGTCTTGCAGAATGTTTGCACAGTTCACATATATCTGTGATTCAAAAGAGGTCTCTGCTGGACATGCTGGCACATGCCTGGAAACCCAGTACTCAGGAGGCTGAGGCAAGAGGATCATTGCAAGTTCAAGAGCAGTCTGGGCCACAAAGTGAGCTCAAGGCTAACCTGAACTGCACTGTGAGACCCTGTCTAAAAAAGACAAAAAAGAGGTCCCTGCAAGACCAAACAAATTATTTTTACAAAAGAAAACTTCAACTTACCTTATTACATAAAGTACTGGGAAAAATGGTCTCTGCTCTCTAAGCCAAGAGATAAACGCTATCGTCCTAGCAGACTCTGGGGTATCAAGTTCTGGAAGGTCTGTCTGTTAAACAAAACCAACAATACTTAATTTAATTATGGATTTAACACAGTCTACCAAATTCCAACATGTTTATGAATCACCTGGTGATCCTGTTGGACAAGAGAGTAAATTAACTTGGCTTAGAGGTCACTAGGTCTCTGCTGAAACTATTCCAACCCACTGATGTTACATAAAGCACCCATAGACAATGCACAGAATTACCTAAAATGCCTATTGGTCCAGTCTAGTGGTTTTACTCAGGGCCTGAGAGCTAGTGCCTATCCTAGCTAGAATCAATACACGAATTCTCTGATTTCCATGAATGCAGTCAGAGCCCAGGGATATAGTTCAGTGCCTGCCTGGCAAGTACAAGGTTCTGAGTTCAATTTCTGATACCCCCTGAAAAATCATCTGTGAATGCAGTCATAGAACTCATCACTATGCAAAAGTGCTAAAATAAAACACATATTTCAAAGTTGGATACAAAACTGGCAGGAAGGATTAAAAATGACACTAAGTGAAACTATTATTAGGGCCGGCCAAATAGCTCAGCAGATTAAAATACCTGCAAGCAGGCTCAGGGGCCAGGGGTTCGATCCCTCAACCCTCAGCCTGCCCTGCTGGGCCTGCCCCTGGGGCGCCCTGAGACTGGGCCTGGTGGTACACACCTGTAATCCCAGCACTTGGGAGGCTATAAACAGGATAAATACGAGTCCAATCTATGCAATGAGACCCTGTAGATCCTGTAGACCCTTACTAAAATACAAAGAAAAAAAAAAAATCAAAACTATGCAAGTAAAGGCTATACTATTTTTATTTTTATTTTATTTCTATATTTTAGGGAAGAGTCCACAGGGTGTTCAGGGTTTCATTAACAGATAAGACTTGTATCTGCCCATTTACAAGCTCCCAAGAGCTAGGATTACAGGTGCGTGCCACCACACCCAGTCTCAATTGCCATCTCACGTGCCCTGGGGGCAGGGCCAGCAGGCAGACCCAGGGATCAAACCCATGGCCCTTGAGCCTGCTTGCAGGCATTTTAATCCACTGAGCTATTTGGCTGGCCCTAAGACTATTTATAAGTGACTTCTCATGAATACTTCAGTTATTCCTCCATAAGTAAGTGCAGTCTCATTTTACAAATGAGCCTGAGTGACTTTTCAAAGGTCACACAGCAGGGACAAAGGATCATCATTTCTTTCTTCAATAATTGACATGAGGGGCCGGAGAGATGGCTCAGTAGAATAAGCACTTCCCTGGCAAGCGCAAGGGCCTGAGTTCAATCCCTGTTTCCACCAAGAAAAAGAAAAAAGTGAACATTAATAGATAGGACAAAGGACCATCATTTCTTCAGTAATCAACATGAATAGACAATGACTGTCATTTGCTAGGTAAACCAGTGTAGCAATTAGTTTAGGTCTTTCTCTAAAGCAATAGTTTAAGGACTCTGCAGAAGAACAAGCAATCCCTTGTGATACACACATATATATACACATACACATACACACACACAGAGTCACAACACTAATGCCATCTGTAGTAAACTTTTGTGGGCGGTATTAATTAAATTCACTGCTCTCTCCACACAAGACAGTATTGTCTTCTTTGTGTGTATGTGTGGTACCTGGGATTGAACCCAAAGTGCACTACTACTGAGCTACATCCCCACCCCCTTTTATTGCTGGAAATTTGAACTCAGGGCCCACGGACCCACACCTCTAGTCCTTCCTCCCCCCCCCCCCGTCTCTCTCTCTTTTCCTCCCTCCTTCTTTCTTTTTTCTCTTTCTTTCTTATGTTTTTTAAATTTTCAAAAAGTCTCAGTGGAGCCCAGGCTGACTTCAGCCTCTAGCATAACTAGGACCAGTCACACACATCTCAAAGCACATACAGACAGACAAGCCGGCTGTGCACACTACAGAGAGCACCGCTACCACAGAAAGCCCTGGGAGCTAGCAAGGAGGGCCTGCCTGGAGTCTCAGCGCCCCAAGAGGCTGCGACAGGGTGACTGCAAGAGCCCAGGAGCTAGCGACTTGCCTGGTCAGCACAGCGAGACCCAACCTGGAACATACACTCACACTTAACAAATTAAAAACAACATGAGGATGTTTAGTGAGAAAAGAAATGTAACCCATGGGAATGCTTTTTTTCTTTTATAAAATTCTGTATTATTAATTTCAAATTGGCACAAGCATGTTTCTGCCACCTTTGGAATGTCTCTTAAGTGTTTTATAATCAGCAAAAGAGTCTTACCCTGATCTGTGGAATTGATGCATAGTTTTGAACTCCTAGAACTTGGCTGAGAAAATTTGGGGCACAATTCTTTCCAACCCAAAGCATCAGTACCTGCAAATACAAATAAAATTATTTGAGAGGCAGCCAAGAGTCTGCTGACTCACCTTGGCCATGGCTCTTTGTTTGTCTTTTTGAGACAGGACTTCACTATGCAGTTCAGGCTGGCCTCAAATTCATAGCAATCTGCTGCCTCAGCCGCCCAAATGCTGGGATTGCTGGCAGGTGCAACACGCCAGCTGCCACTGTTAAAAGGTCTAGAGAGTGAGAGTATTTGGTAAATGTCCAGACTGTGACTGAACTAGTAACATTTAGCATGTGTGCGGGTGAGAAGTATGCAGGGCACAACAGGAAGGGCAGACAGGGAGCAAATGGCTGACACACACTCAGGGCATGAGCCTGTCATCTCTTCAAGCAGACAGACGCTGAGTGAAATGAAGGCCAGTGCTAAAGAGGCACAGGATTCCTAGCCTTGTATAGGCCAGTATAGCCCCCCTACTCACAGAGCCTGCATCCATGAGGAAAGCACCATCCCTGCTCAAATTCTCCACTGAGAGCTGAAGGATAGGAGGCTGAGGTATGGTTCTGTCGTTGATGTTGAGTGCTCCCTGAGAAGGTAAGTGAAAGATTAAAGCAGAGTCACCATTCAACAACAAGAACAAAAATCAATGAATGTCACCTCCAAGAGTTTAAGCCATTTTATTTATTCATTCATTCATTCATTCACCAGGAATTGAACTCAGGATCTCACACTTGCCAGGCAGGCACTTATTCTACTGAGCTATCTCCCTGGCCCCTGGCCTCACTTATTTAGACAAATCAGTTATTTACAACTAAATATAAAAAAGACAAAGAAATATTTACCACTTACATGAACAAAGTCACTGAATCTTAAGGAAGCCAAATTCACTTCTGGTTTTAGACATTTTTTTTCTTTCTTTTTTTTTTTTTTTTGGTGGAACTGGGGATTGAACTCAGCCCCTTGCACTTGCCAGAGAAGCACCTATTCCACTGAGCCATCTCCCTGGCCCCTATTTTCTCCTTTTTAAATCTTTCTGTATGTGTGATAGGGTCTCACTATGCAGTTCAGGCTGGATATCACAATGATCCTCATGCCTCAGCCTCCCCAGCACTGAGATTACAGGTGTGGCCTACCACGGACTCAGTGGCCAGCTCAGCATGCATGGGGTCAGGGTCCAGTGCAGCCTATGGTGCTGGGGATTGAACCCCAGTCCCTGTGCTTGCCTAAGCAGGCACTTAATTCACTGAGCTATCTCACCAGCCCTAATGACATAAAAAGCTTTTTAAACAAGCAAATCTTTCCTAATTTTATACTAGACTGAATACAGTTAAGCTTAAAAGCCTTCAAGGAAAAAGTCACTAAAGGAAAGAATCACTTAGTGTTTATTTATTTAAAACATAAAACAAAAGTGTTTGTTTTTAAAAAGGAGCCAATCTTACCTCATCTGACAGATTGTCGACTCTATACAAACTGGGATGTGTTATGAGCATGAGATACACCAGGGGCTGATTTTTCACTTGACACATAGCAAAAATGCGCTCATCTAGACGTACATTCGTTCCAGTCTGGAATGATTTCTGTAACAAAAACAAATCCCAGCAGACCCCAAAAAGACATTTAAGCAATACAGAACTTTCAAGTGTCAGATGTTAAAAAAGAATATCATGAGAATAGCTAGGAAATTCAAATTATACTTTTAAAAAAATATCTATTCCGAAGTCACACACATGTAGTAGGCTGTGACTGAAGCCTCCCCTACAACTCGTGGGACATGAACTGAGGGCGGCACGGTTATTTGATGCCCTGGTGTCTGCTTCCTAATCTGTACAATAGTACTAAACACCCTGTCCAATAGCAACAGCAGGGTGACAAGCAGGCTGCCATCAGACTGCAGGTGACAAACTAAAGCCCACTATGGGGGACCAAAAAGATACCCACTAAGTGTTCTAGAAAGTTGGACGATAACTAATAGTGACCATTACTGCTTCTTCCACAGCTTCCATTCTTCCACAGTTTACAATATGACAAAGCTTACAAGCCAATGCTAAAAATAATAATACAAATGATGCCTATTTAGTACAGCACAAATAAGTAATAGTGAGATTTAACCTGTATATTGGCTTTATAAAAATAATAGTTTGGGGATAAGGCTTTCAGTATTTAAATTGACGAAAATCTGGACATGGTGGCACATGCCCATAAATCTTTGAGAAGCTGAGGCAGGAGGATCACCAAGAATTCAAGACCACCTTAAACTACGTAGCAAAACCCTGACTCAAAACACATTAAAAGGAAAAGATTTAAACAAAAAAAGGCCAGCAAGATAGCTCAGCGGACTAAAGCGCCCACTTAGGCAAGTGCAGGGAAGCACAGGGATCACAGTTTGACCCCAGGCACCGCATGCCCTGCCAGTGCCTCCCCAGGACTGGCTGAGCTGCCAGAGTCCAGAAGACAAAGCAAAACGAAGTGTAGCTAACCCCACCTTGAGGAGCCTCACTGAAGACAGGCCAGGAGATGAGACATCACCTGGAGAAGGGGGAAACAAGGAACAGGACCCTATGATCACAGAAAGATGTAATCTGGACTATGTTTCTATACTAGAACCAACACACTGACCCGACCAAACACCACCGCGGAGTCACTTGGAGTAAAGTGTCACATCACCCAACCAAAACTAAGTTTTTACTTAATCTTCTAAAAATTTAGGGGAGAGAGACAGTAGACACATTTCCCAAATAGGCTGGTTTCAAGGAACGTGACAATGAGGCTCTCTTTCTGCTTTAACTGTTGTCCCCAGTGCTGGGGACAGCTTCTCACGCTGTGTCAGAGTTCAGTGCAGTGTCCCCTTGCAAGCCCCACAGCGGCAGCCCCTGCACCAACCCAGACACCCTGAGCACAGTTTGCCTTCCTGTGCTTAGCAAGTTTCACTGAATGACTCAAGAAAAGGTCCTTAAGCCTTTTGAAACTGTAAGTGGATAATCAATAAGGAGACAAGTGAAACAAGTAATGAAAGAAGCAAGTCTGTTTATGCATTTGAAAATATTCTTTGGGTCTCCTAGGCACTACAAACCGGTCTAGGTGCTGGAACAAAATAATGAATGAAAAAGACAAAGTTCCTTGTCCTTATAGAGCTTACATTCTATAAAAGTTGAGATAAATAATAAATAAGCAATATATGTGGATCAAAAACTATATAGAAGGGAAGAGAGCTAAGAGGTGTGAGAGTGTTTATGCCCTAGGAGTGAGGAGAAAGGGGGACAAAAGCAGGCTGGCTCTAGAGCAAAGACAGATTTAAGGAAAGACCTAAAGGAGAGAAAAGCTCAGATCTCTGAATATTAAAATGAAATATTTCTATAACATCTGTACACATATATTCATTCATGGAAATATGGAAATTGAGTTAGAGAAGCTAGAATGGTTGAATCAAAAGCCATCCTTATCAGGAGTAGCAGGTTGCTTTCTCACCTGAAAGAGTCTACACATGCCAGACCAGTAGATCACAGGACTTTAGAAAAAGAAATTAGTAGTAGTAGTAACAGTAGTAGTAGTAGTACCGGGGATTGAACTCAGGACCCTGTGCTTGCCAGGCAAGCACTTAATTCTACTGAGCTATCTCCCCAGGCCTAGAAAACCGAAATTATCAAGAGCAGTTTTTGATCAGTGCTTTTAATAAAAAGTATTAACCAGGGCATTTAAATAAAAATGTTGGACTGGTGAGATAGCTCAGAGGACTAAATGCCTGCTTAGGCAAGCATAGGGAATGGGGTTCAATCCCCAGCATCACATGCTATGCCGGCCCTGCCCGTGGGCAAGCTGAGCTGGCCAAGATGGGGCATGGTGGCACTCGCCTGGAATCCTAGCACTGAGGAGCTGAAAACAGCCTTATCCACCAGCCCAGAGTTTTCTCTCTCTTTTGGGAAGTGAGAAGTAGGAGCAGGCAATATACAGGAGAGATATATTATAATACACAGTGAATGAAAAGTTGTGTAAACAGTGCTGTGAAGAAAGAGCTGTGGAACACCTGAGTCCAAAGACAAAGACAGGGAAGTGCAATCTAGGAGTTAGGAATTTAGCTCAGTGGTTAAGTGCTTGGCTAACAGTACTCTAGACCTGGCTCGGTCCTCAGCACCAAAATACTGTTTTAAAATGAAAAAGGAAATATAACCCATACTCTGGGGACAGAGCATGAGAAAACATATCTGGAATTTAAAGATTAAGAAGTAAAATACCAAAAAAAAAAAAAAAAAACCCTATAGGGAACAGGAAAGGGGAGAAGGAATTACATACAGGCCTCCACCTTTTCAAAAAATTAATTTTTAAAATCAAACTAACTATACAGAACTGGGCGAGGTGGCGCACACTTGTAATCCCAGCACTTGGGAGGTTGAGACAGGAGGATCATTGGGAGTTCAAATACAAGTAGGGAGCCACAAAAATGAACACAAGTCCAGCCCAAACTGTGTAGCAAGATCTTGTCTTAAAAAAAACAAAACAGAAACTGTAATTGTAATCGTTATGAGGTACAAAATTATAAGGAATAGTATACAATGTGGAATGAGTGAAATGAGCACTAACAATCCACTGCCTCAAGTAGTGGTTTTTCAGTCTTACTTAATTGAAATAGCATATCCTCTGGCCACATCTGCACACAATTCCAGCCTCTGGTAACCACTATCTGTTTGTTTGTTTGTCTGTTACAGGCTCTCACTATGCAGTTCAGGCTGGCCTCTAACTCACAGCAAACCTCCCGCCCAGCCTCCTGAGTGCTGATTACAGGTGTGTACCACATGTGGCTAGGAAGCACCATTGTGCCCTCTGCTTGTATGTGTTCATTTTTTCACCTCTAGGCATAAATGAGAACATGTAAGCTGTGTATGATTTTTTTTTTCCAGAACTGGGGATTGAACTCAGGCCCTTGCGCTTGCCAGGGGGTATGACTTCTTACACAACCAATAAAATGTAAAATTTCATTTCGGAAAAACTGGAAGGCTAATTATTATCTGAATTTCTGATAACATCATTGAATACTTAGCATCTCCTCTACACAATGCACACTGTTGTTGTTTCTGAGGCAGGGTCCCCCTGTGTAGCTCAGACTCCCAAATTCTGGGATTACAAGCATGTGCCACTACTCAGCAAGACACTTGATTTAAATCAGTTATTTGTAACCTTCTTCATCTCTAATCTCCTCAAAGCCCAAATAAAAACTAAGGTTCTAGGGATGGAGAGATAGCTCAGCAGTCTAAGCACCTGCCTGGCAAGCTCAAGGACCCAGGTTCAATCCTGGTACTGCATGTCATGGCAGCCCTGGAACCACAGGTACACCATTCCAGGTACTGAAACCAGGTGTGGTGGTGTACACCTGTAATCCCGACACTGGGGAGGCTGAGATAAGAGGATCACTAGGAGTCCAAGCTGTACAGGAAGACCCTGTATCAAATACATAAATAAATAATTACCAAAAAAATCAGTTAAAAAGAAAGTAAGGATCTAGAAACTGGCCAACTACTTAGAGGCTAAGGGAGGACTGAGGATTCAAAAGGGACAAAGGGTGGATTAGGGAGGGAGCAAAGACAGAAGGAAATGGGGCATAAAACTACACAGAAAGTGTTCAGGAGCTCACAGAATAAATTTTTACTATGATACTTCCATTGTGATAGTTTTAATTTCTATTTTTCTTACCTGTTTAAGAAGAGCCAACACAAAAAGGGGGAAAAGCCTCAGAGAGAAGGGAACCATGAGGCCCGGCTGCTGGTTACTGAGCACTGAGGACCGATAGGCTGCGAGAGAGTCGACGACAGCGTTGACCAGCGCATCTCGGGCATCACTCAGACTGGCAGTGACAGACCGATCGACCGCTGGGAAGAGAGGACAGGGACAAACAGAAACAGACAGAAGTTTAGATGCTGCACTGCCAAGGACAGAAGACATGATTTTAAAAACTGTATTAAGAGGGCTGGAGATATAGGTCATCAGCACAGCACCAGCATGGTAAGCGCAACATTTCGAGTTCAGTTCGTGGTACAAAAAAAAAAAAAAAAAAAACACTGTATTAAGGTAGTAACAGCATAATTGTTGAAAATTTCTCAACTTTCAACTATACTCAATCCATGTGATATCAAAATACCTTCAATTAAGTTACTAAATCCTATAATCAAAATTGTACATTGACAAGAAAAATGAGGAATATTGTTCTCTGGCCAAGATTTAACTTAATTTAAGAGTTCATCAATTAAACCAGTTGATTTTAAAGATGATAAAATGTGAAAATATATGCATACTGGGCCAACCTATTGTGTAGAATTTTCTTTAAATCCACACAGCCTGGTAGTTAATACTGTCAATAACAATGATGACAATGTTCATATGGTTATCAAAAAATGATTTGAACAAAAAAGTGGTAGTCCTCAAATGTCTTAGGTCACAACACTCAGATTTTAACAATTTATAACACTAAAGTGAGAACAGATTTTTCTTTAGGCTCCATGAAAGAAAACTGCAGACACTGGGTAGCTATTCCTATTACAGACAGATCAGAGTTTGAAGCAAATGGACTCTGAATATCTTTCCTGAAGGGAAAAAGGCAACAGGAATCAAACTGATGTTAAACTTCATGAATTTGAAAACACAACAAGAGAAAGAACAACCAAAGTCAAGTCAGCAAATATATCAAATAGTAAAGCTATATCAGAAGTTCTCTTAGCAACCTTGATGTGGGGCAGACTGCAAACACAGGTGTGACTGTGAACTGGCTTTTGCTCTCAAATGCCAAGGCTCTAGGTCTAATGATTTATATACATGATGTCTCTTGTTACCCATGTTACAGAGCGTGTTAAAAAAAAAAAAAGCCTGTATCAGCTATGGTGACGCCTGTAATCCCAACACTCCACCAGGAAGATCACCAATTTGAGCCAAGGACAACTTAGTGAGATCCTGTCTCAAAATAATAATAAAAAAGGGCTTGGGTATAACTCAGTGCAAAGGCCCTGAGTTCAAACCCAAGTATTAACACACTAACACACACACACACACACACACACACACACACATACACACACAGAGGCACTAAAATTTCATGGTGGTAAAGGCTAGAGTGACAACCACAGAACTGTACAAGTAAAAAAGTATGTTATATAACTAAATCTCAATATAGGGCTGGGGAGATAGCTCAGTGGAATAAGTGCTTCTCTGGCAAGTGCAAGGGCCTGAGTTCAATCCCTGGTTCCACCAAAAAAAAAAATAAATAAATAATCAATATAGCTTTTTAGTGGGGGAAGGGAGACAAGCTAATAACCCTGTTCAAACAACCACAAAAGAATACCCGCAAAGCTTTCCACTGAAATAGTTGTAAGTATCGAAACAATGAAAAAATGTACAGCTAATTTAATTACTTAAAGAAAACAAAATGAGAGAGCTGGCCAGATAGTTCAACAGACTAATTTGCCTACTTAGGCATAGCACAGCAGCTGGGGTTTGATCCCTGGTGTGCTGTGCCAGCCCCACACACTGAGACAGCAATTGAGACTGCGTGTGGTGATGCAGGCCTATAATCCTAGTGCTTGGGAGGCTGAAAACAGGAGGATCACTAGGAGTCCGGTCTATGTAGTGAGACCCTGTTGATCCTATACTAAATATATTTAAAAAAAAAAAATTTAGAATTCTCCTAATGGTATTACTTGCAAAATATTTACAAGTGAAAACATTCTTACCCATATTGGCCAATAACCCTGAAATTGCTTGAACATCAGCTCCAAGAAAGACTTCATTCAGAGTTGAAACCACTGGCAAACACAAAGTATGGACTCGAATTCTTCTTTCACCTTTGGGAAAAATACATGATAGTAAGGGACAATAATACACTAAAAAAGAAAAGAAAGTTAAAAAAAAAAATTCCTTTCTGGTTCTTATAACCAAAGTAACACTGCAGATTTTTAAAAACTCAGCAAAAACAAAATACTAAACACTACAACAACAAAAGAAACAGCACCTAGAACTTTTTCTTCCCCTGGGGATTGAATCCAAGAACTTTATACTGAACTACAACCATAGCTCTTTTTATTTTTTTTGAGGCAGAGTTTTATTAAGTCAGTAATTACCCAGGCTGGGTTTGAACTTATGACCCTTCTGCCTTAGCCTCCCAAAGTGCTGAAATTACAGGTATGTTAAAGCATGCCTGGGCTTGGAACTCATATAACACTTACAGGAATGCAAAATGTTAGAAAACATTTTTTTTTTTTAATATGGCAAGTGGTTATAAAGGCAAACATATCATACAACTCAGAAATCCCTACTCAGACAGAACATAAGGGCACACTTCAAGTATATTATGCTAAGCAGAATAAGTCAAATTCAAAATGCTTGAACATCTATGAACTGAAAATCCAGAATGTTCTAAAACCTACACTTGTGTGTGTGTGTGTGTGTGTGTGTGTGTGTGTGTGTGTGTGTGTAACCAGGGATTGAACTCAGGCCCTTGCACTTGCCAAGGAAGCACTTATTCTTTTTTTTTTTGTCTTTTTGAGACAGAGTCTCACTATGCAGTTCAGGCTGGCCTTAATCTCACTTTGTAGCTCAGGCTGGTCTTGAACTCACAACAATCCTCCTGCCTCAGCCTCCCAAGTGCTGGGATTACAGGCATGCGCCACCACACCTGGCCCAGAAGCACTTATTCTACTGAGCCATCTCTCCAACCCCTCAAAACCTGTACTTTTTGAGTACTGACACAGGTGGATAATTTTACAGTTTATATCCTGTAGTGAGTAGCAGTCAAATGAAGGTGCACTAAACAATCGTATAAAATAACTTTAGGTGGGCTAGGGATGTGGCCTGGCATGGGCAAGGTGACAGTTCAATCCTTAGCACTAGTAAAAAAGGAGGCTAAGAAAAAAAATAATAGCCTTTAGAAAGTATATATAACACACACTCAAATTTTGTTTTCAGACTTGGATCCCTTCCCCAGGAAATCTCATTGTGAATATACAAATACTCCAAAAGCTGAAAAAAATCTAAAATCAAATCACTTCTGGTCCCAAACATTTCAGATAAAGGATAACCTTTATGTGACTTCCCTGCTATGACAGTCCCATATGCCTAAAATCCGAGGCAGGAAGATCAGAAGTCTGAGCTCAACCTGGGCAGTTTAGCGAGTGAGCAAGTCCCTGTTCTAAAAATGAAAAAGAGATCAGAAAAAGGCTCTGATCCAATATCCAGCACCATGGAGAGGAAAGACAAGTCAATAGTTACCTGTGGCTGGGAATCAGGGAGTGGCTGAGTATAAAACACAGGTGTGAGTGTTCGAGTGACGAAACTGTGATATCCTGACTATGATGACAGTTAAATGACATTATTTGCCAAAACTTGTGGTACATTTAGTTGGGTATACAGCATGAGGCAGAGTATGCATTTGGCATATACAAGGCCTAGGTTTGACCTTGGCATCACAAAAAAGAATTATGATATTGATTATAAATTGCTTAAATATGGGGCTGAGGAGATGGCTCAGTGGAATAAGCGCTTCACTGGTAAGTGCAAGGGCCTGAATTCAATCCCCTGTTCCGCAAAAAAAAAAAATTGCTTAAATGTTAGCAAGAATAAAACTATGTATAGAAAGAAATAGAAATCATCTTTTACGTTTATAACATGCTATATTAATTATAATCATACAAAAACAGAAGTTTCCTGGTATTAAAAACTTTTATCGGGGCCAGGGAGATGGCTCAGTGGAATAAACACTTCCCTGGCAAGTGCTAAGGGTCTGAGTTCAATCCCCGGTTCTGCCTTAAAAAAATTAAAAATAAAAATAAAAAATAAAAAAATAAAAATAAAAACTTTTATCAAAATGCCTGCTTTTATTGGTTTTGGACAAGCTGTGCGGTTGAACAAAGCACAGAAACATTCCCAAAACTTTCCCCCTTTCTACTACTAAGGACCAAACCCAGGACTACACACACTTACTTTTCATACTAGGGACTGAATTTAGGGGCTCACATTTGCTAGGCAAGCACTCTACAAGTAGGCTCCACCCCAGCCTCACAAACAGCCCAGGTTCATTTGAATTTATAACCCTCCTGCTTTACCATCCCAAGTAGCTGGGAAAGACAGGCACCACCAAACCTGCCTGGTTTTTTTTTTTCCAGTACCAGGGATTGAACTCAAGACCTTGCACTTCCCAAGCAAGCACTTATTCTACTGAGCTATCTCCTCGGCCTCTTGGCCCAACAGTTTTTAAAGGTGGCAAAATAGACCTAGAAGGCAGAAGTGGTAAATCCTTAAAAAAGAAAATTTAACATGCCTTTATTTATTTGTTTGTTTATTTATTTATTTATTTATTTGGAACCTGGGATTGAACTCAGGCCCTTGCGCTTGTCAGGGAAGCGTTTATTCCACTGACCCATCTCCCTGTAACATGCCTTTATATTACCTAGAATAAAAAACAAATTATAAAAGGATTAGTAATACATTGCATCCTTACAGGGTGTTACCTATCTTTCAGCATGAGCTCCTTCAAAACTCAAGTGTCAGCCAGGTGTGATGGTACACACCTGTAAATCTAGCATTCTAGAGACTGAGGCAGGAGGATTATTGTGAGTTCAAAACCAGCCTGGGCTACAAAATGAGTTCAAGGCCAACCTGAACTGCATAGTGAGACCCTGTCTCAAAAAGATAGAAACAAAACAAAACCCAAGTGTCCTCCTGTGAGGGTGGGGGCCACTGGCCATTTGGTCTTAGGAAAGCAACCCTGATGAGCACTTCCTGCTGCTGCATATGCTTCGCCGCTCTCCTAAACCAGCATCATGACACAGCACAGTACTGTTTCGCTTATTTATCCTCTTTACTCTCACTTGCCTAGTGAAACCAAGTTCTACCAAGAAAAGGATTTTCAACTGCTGTTACTAGAGTTGCTGACAGCTGATGCACAGCAGAAATATTTATCAAACAAACAAATCAAATGGTTTAGGAAAATGGCAGTCATCTCTACCAAGAATAGCAACAAAGCTCTTCTGATTAGAAATACTTTCTTGTTTATTAGAAATTAGTAACTATCATGATAGAAAAGTTTGTCATAGCCATGAAATGTAATATCATGGTATTATTTTACTGTAATACTGTGATTACTATATTGTACAGTTAAAAATTTAAGAAGGTAGATCTTATCTTCCAATAAAAACTTACCTTTGCTGGATGTATACAAAAGTGCTGACTGAAAAGAAACCAACTGGGTGTCAGTAAGATTCTCTTCCACTGACATCTGTACTGCATACCCAGCATCTGGGTTGACATTGGGCAGAGATAGTAAGTCTGTTGACCGAACAAAGAAATTCCCATGGAAAGTATGAATGGAAAGACCTAGAAGAAAAAAAAGATTGTCAAAGTGGTTTTATGCACCTCCAAATGTATGTTCACATTTTGTTCTAGTCATTTATCAGATAGTAAAAAAAGTTTAGATAATACACAGCAAAGTAGTTAGAGTAACCATAATGATGCAGTGAGATGTTTGTCTGGCCTATACATTATATTTACCCCTTTGTAATAATTTTTAGAAAAACAAGCAGATACATATATTCCTTGTGAAAAGAAAGGCAACTCTAGGGCCAGCCAAATAGCTCAGTGGACTAAAGTGCCTGCATGCAGGTGCAGGAGCCCGATTTGATTCCCAGGCCTGCTGTGCCAGCCCCACCCTGGGGGGCACGCTGAAATAGCAATTGAGACTGGGCGTGGTGGTGCATGCCTATAATCCCAGCTCTTGGGAGGCTGTAAACAGGTGGCTCACTATGAGTCCAATCTAGTAGTGAGACCCTGAACACCCTGTTTATTAGACCCTTCCCTAAAAAATACAAAAAAAAAAAAAAAAAGCCAACTCTAAAACAGTAATGAGAAAGAAAAAAAAAAAAAAAAGTAGGTCTTTATACACAAAAAATAGTTCTCCATGATGTAGTTTAAAAAGAAAAACTTTATAGGGGGCAGGAAAGGGTTGAAAGCAATGTAGGGAAAGAGGAAATTTTTTTTAAAACTGGACATGATGGTGTACACCTTTAATCCCAGTAGTTGGAAGGTTGAGGCATGAGAACTGCCACAAGTTAAGACAAGCCTAGCTACGGAGAAAAGCACTGAAAGAAAGAGAGAGAGAGAGAGGGAGAGAGAGAGAGAGAAAGCCAGCCAGGTTCAGTGGCATATGCTGAGGATGGAGAATCACAAGTTTGAGGACAACCTGTACAACTTAGTGAGAACCTATCTCAAAATAAAAACTGAAAGGGCTGGAGATATAACTCAGGGGTAGAGTGCTTGCCTAGCTTGTGTCAGCCCCTAGCATTGGAAGAAAAATTAGAAATTAATTTTAAAAAATTAAATAAAAAAGAAATATAAACACTGAAAAACTTTTAGAATAAATAAATGAATTTAAAAAGTGCAGGGCTGGGAATGTAGCACAATGGCAGAGCATTTGCCCAGCAGGTGTAAAGACCAAATCATTGGGTTCGATCCCCAGCATTACTCACCTTCCAAAAATCCCACAGATTGATATCATGAAGAAATGAAAACACAAATTAAAAGATCTCCCAGTCTCCAACTCTAGAGATGGATAGTGTTCGAGGTTGTAAAATAATGAAAATGTGTTCAATACCACTGAACTGTACAAGTAAAATGTGAAAGGGTTAATGATGTAAGCTCAGGGGTAGAGTGTTTTACCTAGCATACATCAGGTCCTGGGTTTGATCCCCAGCACTGCAATCAATACTGTTGTTTGTTTAAAAGTAGATTTTTTAAATGGTGATTTTTTTAAAAATATGTATTTTTTAGACGGGGTCTTCAACTGTATAGTTTAGACCAACCTCAAATTCGGAGCAATCCTCCTGTCTTAAACTCCAGAGTGCTGAGATTTCAGGCATGGGTTACATGCCTAGCTTAAAGACAGATTAGTGCAGGAGGCGAGACAGGAGGATTGCCACAAACTCAAGGCTTTAAGAATGAATTCAGGACCAGCCTGAACTATATAATGAGACCCAGTCTCAAAACAAACAAATCAGGGCCAGCGATGTAGCTCAGTGGTACAGTGCCTCCCTGGCAAGGGTGAGGCCTTAAGTTTAATTCCTGGTACAAAAAAGAAAAGAAGAAAATGAACGGAAAGGAAAGGAAAATGTCACAAAGTCAGTTGTGGTTTGTGCCTGTAGTTCCAGATACTAGTGAGGCTGAGGGGAGTTCAAGACCAGTTTGCAGCACTGAGTAAGACCTCATCTTAAGGGAAAACAAAAAGATCTACTGCTCATAAGTAGAATACAAATCCATTTGTAAAGTTTTATTCTTGTTGAGAATGCAGTCTTTATCTTCAAAAAAAATAAGTTGATTCATACACCACAAAATTCAACAATTCAACATTTTACTGTGTACAGTTCAGTAGTTTTCAATATATCCACAATAGTCCCTGTTTGTTTGTTTTTTAACAATGTTTCTTCTCTCTTAATTACTTCTTTGTAATTACATGTCCTGGGATCAGTGACTTTATCTTACAAAAAAAAAAGCAACCTTAGAAGACTAGGTGAAAAGGTGTACATTTACTGGTATGAACAACAGAATTATCAGCCATTAAAGGCAGAGGGCTCCCCACCTTTGGTACACCGAATCCGCATGACGGCCTCAAAGCCAATCTTCCGAGTGAGGTACCTCTGCAGCTCCTTCTGCAGTTTCTGCACCTGGACAGGGTTGTGCTGATGATGGTAAGATGGATAGTAATAAACACTGCCTGCTGAGTACCGAGAAATGCACCCTGGAAGAGAACACACTCCTGTTTACATAGGACACAAACTCAACTACTTTCACTATGCTAGATTCCAAATTCCCTTCAAACTACATAAACTTTTCATTTTGCACTATGCCAAAGCAACTGCCTCAAGGTTTTGCCTAACTTCAAGATAGTGTTAAAAAGAATATTCCATTCCTTTAAACAGTCATAATGAAATTTCTCTATTTCTCTTCTCCTAAATTAGAGAAGACAGTAAAATGAAAGATTTAAAAGTGAAGGATTAAGGGTTGGGGACACGACTTGGCTGGTAAAGTACTTGCCTACTATACACAAGGCTCTGGGGTCAATCCCCAACACTGCTAACAGAACAAAACAAAACCTGACTGGTCAGCCAGGCATGGTAGCACACGCCTGCAGCTGCAGCTATTTGGGAGGCTATAGTGTGATGACCACTTAGATCAGCTTAGGCAACACAGCTATACCCCAGTTCAATGCAGACGTTGTTTAAAATATCAAGTGACTGATTCACTCTCCCAAGGAAATAAAAATTATTTTACTTTGTTTGTCTTTTACTTATGGTACAAACATGTAAGCAACATTTTGGTATTTTTTTAAAAAGTCATTAGGAAGTACTTACCTAGTGAAGCCAAGTCAGAATACTGTCCACTGAGAAGAAATAAGTCAACAGCTACTTGCTGACCAGAACAGTCCAAGGCTAATTTCTTATAGAAGTCAGTGGATGGTGTCAAGTGTATTTCCTATTAATAATAAATTTCAAAAATTTATTATTTATAAATAATGAATTTATAAAAACATCGTTAAATTATCAAAAAATATAAACACATCTTCACATACCAAGGTGCTAATAACAATTATCTCTGGACATTCTACACAAAGCTTTTGCTTTGTTTATAATTTGATTGTTCATTAAGAAACTTGTACTACTTAAGAATTTTCAGGAACATTTAGGGGTAGGGATATATAGCTCAGAGGTAGAACACCCATGAATGCAGTCCTGTGTCCAATCCCAGCAATGTGAGAGAGATAGAGAGGGAAAGAATAAGATTGGGCAAGTGAGCAAGAGAGAAAACAGAGAGACAGACAGTGAGAGCGAGTGAGAGACAGTGAACAACAGACAAGAGACAGAGAGACAGAATGAGCAAGAGAGAGCAACTCAGGGAACAAGAGTGAGTGAGAGCGAGAAAGAGAGTGAGCAAGACAGAGAGAGACAGAGAGACAGAGACAGAGATAGAAACACAGCAAAACCACATGTCTGCAAACCCAGTATTCTGGAAGATTAAAAGCAGGAGAATTAAAACTTCCAGCCCAGCCCAGGCAACTGAGGAAGGCCCTGTCTCAAAAGATGTTTATAAACAGGTAGAGATATAGCTTAATATAAAGGCCCTGTGTTCAATCCCCAGGATCTACAGGGAAAAAAAAAAGAACAAAATAATTTTATATGATGTTTTTTCTTTGTTGTTATTATTCTGTTACACAGAATACCTCTACTATGCTAATACTGTAATAGGCAACAATAATTATAAATAAAATGCTTGGTAAGCTAAACAATTCACATGTAATATGAAATGTCTGGTCCTTTCCACTACCCCAAGAGATAAGTACTGTCATTATTTTGGCTTTACATAAACAGAAACCAGGGTGCAAACAAATTAAGTAACTATTCACATTCACACATCTAATAAGCACTAGAACTTAGAATTTAGATTACAGGAGTGATATAGCCAGTATGGTACACTGGCTTCTTGCTCACTTTTGGGAAATACAGGTCTCAACTATTAAATTTACACACACAAGGTACTCAAAAGTAAACTGTGGCTGTCAATATAACAAATTATGACAGTTTCTAGCTGATTAGGTTCCACTTGGTCCTTAGCAAAATATATTTTCTCAGACTCCTAAAATTTCTCATCAAAGCCAATCTGGATTGCTAATGGCCTGCTAGAGATAGGATCAATCATCCTATAGAAATGTAACGAAATATGTATGTCTACACAGAAGTGAAACATTGAGACTGGAGATACAGCTCAGTGGTAGAGCACTTGCTTACTACACACTGGGTGCCAGCCCAGCACTGCAAAAAATTTTTTTAAAAAATTAAAAAGTGAAATTCTTTAGCTAGTTCTCTATTTTCCCTCTTCCCTACAACTGAAAAATAAACTTTATAAAAATGAGCTCTGAGGTCAAAGAGACAGAAAGCACCAGCATAAATACTATCACACACTTGACAGCTTTCTAACCTTAGCAGATGACTTGTGGTTGGGCTCCTCTCGTGGTTTCAGGGCTCCTACTCCAAGAGTCGGGAGCTGTGTTTGAAAGACAGACATTCGACCACCAGTTGGGGACATCAGCTTAAAAGCAGCTTGAAGTGCAGGACCCAAGGCACTCTGAGTCTCCAGAGACGTGGTAAACATTTGCGGCAAAGTTTTCAGTAAACCTTGAACAAGCTTGTGAAATAAAGCAAGAAAACTTGAGTGTTACAAATGAATTTTTCCCTACAATAAGCCAGTATCTAATACAGTAGACAATACATTTGGTTATGGTGATGGTCAGAGAATCTACAGACACTATAGTCAACAATGAAATTGGCCAAATGACAAGAAAGCCATTAGTTCTTTTACATGCAGCACTCCAGCAAGACTATATATCCAAAATTTATCAAAAAGAACTGTCACTGTTTAGAAATTTGGTATGTTTAATGGTATGAAATATGGCTTTCTCTATCACCTCTACATGTTTTATTCAGCTAACTTTTAAAATGAGTTTAACTCTCCAGTTGCAAAAATCTAAGATATCCTGTAACTTTGCCAACTAGCAGTATCACTACAAAAGAAAAAAATCAAAACCAATTACCTATTCAGGGTAGGTTGAACAAACAAAGAGAATTAATGGGGAAGAAATACTTCACAATATGGCACAGTGACTGATGCCAATGGCTGAGACCATAGCTTTGCTAGTTAAAATGTTCCCCTAGAGCATATATGCATGTACAGGGTAGACAACATCCCCCCTCAGACACATTCTGTTCACCTCTCACTGTATTATGGCATGGCAATTTCCAGCAGGTAATTAAGAGTTTCTTCTGAACTGACCCCAGTGACAGACACTGTGAATCAGAAAAGCAAATGGCACTGAGAGCAGCCCACTAGTGTGCATCTGCGTGGTGAACAGCAACCCTCCTCGCTTTCCAGGTGGCAGGCAAGACAGAAATCTTCCCAGAGCTTCTACTATAACTTGCTGCATTAGACTTAAAAATGATTGCAACTTCAGAGCTAGTTTTCAAATGAGCTTTAACTAAGATATAAATGCTATATATCTCAGAACTGTCAAACAAAAAGCAAAATGTGAACAGTTTATTTCAAAAAGATGCTTTCAATTAAATATGGCAGGTAGAAAATGTGCCTTACCTCTTTACTTTCATGTAAATTTACCAGTAAGTTTTCTGGCATAGGTATAAAAACATCTGAAAGAACAAGCAAATTCTTGTTTTAAACAAAATATATGACACTGGTGTGATTAATTCCCATTCTTGAAAGAAAAGTTGTTTTTTCCACTAGCACAGTGTTATGCACTTACTCCCTATGTCCACAGAGCCACCAGAGGAACAGGGACTCAGGGTTTCTGTTTCTTGCCTACAGCCTCCCAATCAGAATGCAGAGCTTGGCAAGATCCATGCAAGTATTGGGTTTCTTAAAAGCAATCATTTAGCATCTTACTTTGCTTGTAGTTGGTGAGTCAGCCAAAGACACACTCTAAGCATTAAAGAAAAGGCAGCTAACACGACACACAAGAGCCATACAACTTTCCGGACATGGTGGCACATGCCTATGGCCCAGCCCTCAAGAGGCTGAGGCAGGAGGATCACTGAGAGTTTAGGGCCAACCTGAGCTACATAATGAGATGCTGTCTCAAAAACAAAACAAAACAAGAATGCTCTATCTTCATACAGAAGTAACAGAGTTCACCAGCAGTTCCGGCATTCAAACCCTGATGTTTTCTAGTATAGAAGGCTCACACTGGGGTCAGGGGGGTCAATGGGCAACACACTTTTCTAGTATGTGGAGCCCTGAGTTTAGTTCCCAGCACCACAAAATAACAAAACAAAAGGTATGTGCAATGCTCCTATGCAGGACTACAAAATCAACATCAAAATGTAAGCAAATTGACTGCTTCAGGGAGCCACTCAGCACTCACATTTATTCTGATTAGGAATTAAATTTTCTTCCTTATCAGGAAGCAAGAGGGAAGAGAATTATATTCTATGAGTAGAAGAGAATTATAAGGAAAATTATTTCTATACTGATTTTGTTTACACAAACATAAGGATTATGAAGTTTATAAGACATCAATAGATAATTTGAAATATTAAATGTTTAACTGTAATATAAAAATTATTTTTATTTATACAATAGTGTTTACCATCTAATCTTCAGACATCATTTTTTTTTTGTCTTTTTTGAGACAGGGTCTCACTATGCAATTCAGGCTGGCCTTGAGCTCACTTTATAGCCCAAGCTGGTCTTGAACTCACAACAATCCTTCTGCCTCAGCCTTCCAAATGCTGGGATTACAGGTGTGTGCCACCATGTCTGGCATAAAATATTTTTAACACAAAATTTCCTAAGGTAGTCAATAATACATACCATCAATGTCTGAAATTATTAGCATCTGAGGTTGAGAAAGACCTTCTTGAAGACTGTAGAAATGAATTGTACTGTCAAATGTTATGAAGCCAATTTTTGTTCTTGTGTTGCCAGGAAGCCTAAAACCAAACAAATATAAAAGAGTATTTTTTTTTTAAGTATTTTATTAAGCTTTGATATATTTTGTTAATACAATATTTTCTAAATATCACATGAAACATCTAGTTTAGTATGAAGGAAGACAGCCTAATGTAAACAATGTTCAAAGCTCCCAGTTCTTACCCAGGAAAACATGTCCTTCCCAGATGGAAAA
Organism: Ctenomys sociabilis; assembly: GCA_004027165.1. NCBI lineage: Eukaryota > Metazoa > Chordata > Mammalia > Rodentia > Ctenomyidae > Ctenomys > Ctenomys sociabilis. The sequence continues at coordinate 30,517 of PVKA01002533.1, read as the reverse complement.
ATGGAAAACACTACACATAAGTCAACCAATCAATGAAAATCAGTAATACAACATTCTAAAACCTATAATGTTAAAAAAATAAAAATTGCTGGGCGTGGTGGCGCATGCCTGTAATCCTATTACTCAGGAGGCTGAGGCAGCAGGATATTGTGAGTTTGAGACCAGCCTGAGCTACAAAGTGAGCTTAAGGCCAGCCTGAACTGCCTAGTGAGACCCTGTCTCAAAAAGACAAAAAAAAAATTAAAAATTAAAAAAAAAATAAAAGCTATAATCTTATATACATTACTTAGGAAGTAATACGTAACAAGTGCTATGAAGTAAGTAAACAACTTTGCAAACAATTTAAAGTTATAAAAGATTATTCAGAAGCTCGGAATGTAGCCAATGATCCAGCGCTTGCCTGGCATGTGCACAGCCTGGTAACTATCCACAAGATTAAAAAAAGGCTTCAAGGAATTCTAAAATGTAATATAGATTTACATAGTACAGCTGTTTAAAACTTTTACACAAATGTCTTTTACATTAGTAAGTGACTTAAGTGGACTTTGGGTAGATAATTACATGTCTTTTTGTTTTGTTTTAAAAATGAGTCAGTTTACAAACACGTTAGTTTCAGATTTAAACTAAATGAAGACACTTACAAATCCAGATTGTCTAACAAACTCTGGCAAACTGCAGATTTAAACTAAATGAAGACACTTACAAATCCAGATTGTCTAACAAACTCTGGCAAACTGAATTCAAGTATCCAGTTTCAACTGCATTGTGAGATACATCAAATACAAAGAGGTACACTGGAGGCTGTGGTGGTCGTAACTAGAGGGAAAAAAAGAATCACATTAAATAGATTTAGTAATATTAAATCTACCTGCTGGGCATGGTAGCACATATCCTTAATCCCAACACTCAGGAGGCTGAGGCAGGAGGATCGCCACAAGTTCAAGACTAGCACAGAGAGTTCAGGGCCAGACTAAACTACAAAACAAGACCAAGACCCTGTCCTTTAAAAAAAAGAAATTTATTTGCTGTGTCCACCCACATTATTTACAGTCTGAGTGACAATGACTGATAAAGCTATATTTTGCTGTTTATGTGTATGTACTTGACAGAAAACTCTATGGCTGCCACACTCCAGAAATGTGTGTTCTCCAGGGCAGAAGGGGAGGTAGACAAAGGGCCACTGGTAGGACTGGCCATATCCGGCTGCATGGCCTAAGAAGAGCTAACCACAATGTGTATTTCATCATTATTGATTACCTAGTTTTTTTTGTTGTTTTATTTTTATGAAACCAGGGACTGAACTCAGGCCCTTGCACTTGCCAGGGAAGCGCTTATTCCACTGAGCCATCTCCCCAGCCCTACCAGTATGTTTATGTTACTTTGACTTTTTTATGTCAGCCTTCTTCTCACAATTAGGGAAATTATAGTTATGAAAGTGATAAATTAGTCTGTTATTTAACCAACATATTTCAGCAAACTCCATAAAAATGTCAGGCCCTTCAGTAAATGTATCAAATAATACAATGAGAGTTAGATATACAGAATGCTACTTTTTATGCAACTTGTATAGACACCACTTACCAAATTTACAAAATGCAGGTAAGCAAAGAACATGCAAAAAGCTTTGTGGTAAGTTTCTTTGTGGTAAATTTAAAGAAAGCCATTTTTGCAAAATGTGGGAGATAAAAGAATTTAGGAAGGACAGCTCAAAAGAGTCACATTATAGAAAGCTGTGACCAACCACTTAAAAGCCACAAAACATCTTCACCACTACAACTTTGTGGTGAAAGAGACTGATCTCTCTCGCTCTTAAGTTCAACAGTATAATACACCCAACTGCCCAGACAGACTTGGCCACAGGCCAGGGATGGCAGCATATACCTGTAATCCCAACACTCAGGAGACTGAGGGAGGACCACTGCAGAGTGATGTATCAAGTAAGAACAAAAGCAGGTGGATGAGGGTCCCTGGGGGGGGTTCTATAAAATGTAAATTACTAAACATCAAAAATAACTTGTTGGGCCAGCAAGATGGCTCAGTAGAATAAGTGCTTGCCTGACTAGCACAAGGATCTGAGTTCAATCTCTAGTTCCATCAAAAATAATAATAATAATAACAATAATTTCTTTACTTTTTTTATATTTAGTACAGGGTCTACAGGATCTCAATGCAGACAGGACTCATAATGATCCTCCTGCTTACAGCCTCCCAAGCACTGAAATCCCAGCCCACCACCATGCCCAGTCTCAATCACCATCTCAGCACGCCCCAGGGACATGCCAGCACAACAGGTTTGGAATTGAATCCCTGGCCCCAGCATCTGCCTAAACAGGTACTTTAATCCACTGAGTTATCTGCTGGCCTTTTTTTTGAGATAAGGTCTCATTATGTAGTTCATGCTGGCTTTGAACTCACTATGTGACCCAGGCTGGCCTCAAACTCATGATAGTCCTACTGGGTGCTAGGATTATAGCCATGGGCCACCATGCCCAGCTCTAAAAAAAATTTTAGGGGGTCTTTTTATACAGGGTCTCACTATGCAGATCAGATTCATAGTGATACTCCTGTTTTCAGTTTCCCCAACACCGGGATTACAGGTGTGAGCCACCACCCAGGGGCAGGGCTGGCTCGGCATGTGGTACCTAGCATCAAACCCCGCTCTCTGCACTTGCCTAAGCAAGCACTTAGTCCTCTGAGTTATCTCACCGGCCCTGGGGATCTTTTTAAAACAGGGTTTTGCTATGCAGTTTAAGCTTCTTGAACTCACTTTCTAACCCAGGCTGGCCTGGAATTAACAGTGATCTTTCCATCTCAGCTTCCTAAGTACTAAGATTATAGGCATGCACCACCATGGCCAGCATGTCATGCTAGAAAATAATTATTTTTAAAATGTAAGGCCTCAGATACTCTCACAAGTATATAAAAGTACTTGTATGAGGAGGATCTTTATTGCAGTATTACTTGTAACAGAAAATACTAAATTGTAAATTTCTCAACAGACACCCAAGAAACTTGTGAAATCTTAAACATTCATTTTTCAAATGTATCCTTACACACAAACTAAATACTTTTATAATGAATAAATATTATGTTTTCTAAATTTGAAACATAAAATTTTGCTAGGTGCAGTGGCATACACCTATAATTCCATCCATTTGAGAGGCTGAGACAAGAAAAGTCCAAGTTCAAGTCCAGCTATAGCAACTTTGCAAGATCCTGTCTCAAAGAATATACAGAGCTGAAGATGGAATTCAGTGCAACAATCCTAGGTTCAATCCCCAGTACCATCAACAAAAATCCAAAACCAAAATCAGAAAAAGATCCATAAATTTTATAAAAACACACTATATTATTTAAAATCCAGTATACTGTATAAAAATATGAAAGCTTACCATGTATTCTGAAGGAGCCATAAACTCAATAGTAGCATTTTGAACTTCAGGTCTTCTGTGAGGTTCTCCATAAACTCTGGTCAAAGGGTTGTACATGAATTCTTCAGGAACTGTATAAAGTTAATACTATAATGATAAACTAACCAATACTAAAGGATTGATTTGATATACCTTACATTTGGCCCCTTTCTCAATTAAGGGGTTTATAGTTAATTTATTATTTAGGAATAAAATCATTTCTTAAATGTTCTACTTAGGTTCCCATGTGTTCACCAGCACTAAATATGCCTTGCTTTTATAATCACTGTGACTCCTCTTTTCCCATCTCCTGATATCCTTTTCATCTTAACTTGCTAAAAGCGTTTTCCTAAAATAGCTTTAAGAGCATAAAAACTTTCACTGAGTACTAATTTTTTCCCCTAGATCCACTAATACACAAGGATATAAACATTTGACACTTGAAATGTACACAGAAAAAGCTACTATCACTGATATTTTTCTGTGGACTTAATACTTGTAAATAAATAATGCTTTTAAGCAAAATATGTAATATTTTGAGATCACTTTATGTTTCTTCTGCTGAGCATATAATTTCTTTTACTTTTTATTATCTAATTTTCCTGCAGGGCAGTAGAAATTGTAAAATGTTTCACAAAAGCATACCATCATTGACTCGGTAACATAAGTTACACTTCCACCTCCTCTGATCAAGAAAGCTGACAAAAGGGTTGATGTACGTCCTGCAAGAGCGGCATCTCACAATGGTACTGGAGGTAACTACAGGCAACTGCTGCAAAAACAGAACTAGATTCTTAAAAGCAATGATGGTTTGAAAAGACAAATATTAACCCATCCTTCCAAATACCTACTGGAACAATATAATTTTGAAGAAAACAAAATAGAATATAACATGTTCAAGCTACCATATAGCCTAGAAGCAAGAGCCCTGGCTTCCATCGCCAGCACCACAAAAAACAAAACCAAAAATTCCTACACACAGTCAGGCATGGTGCTACACACCTATATTCCCAGCACTGTGGGAAGCAGAGGCAGAAGGATCACTGAGGTCAGGGAGGAGGACTACAAACTCAATCCCAGCCTACATAATTTAGTGATTTAGAACAATACCATCTCAAAATAAAAAGCAAAAAAATACTAATAATAAAATAAAACATAAAAACGGATTAAGGATGTAGTTCAATGGAAAGGCCTTAGGCTCAATCCCCAGTAGCAAAATAAAGAATAAAATTGCCACACACAAAAATTATGTAATGGGAGCAGGGGAGACAGCTCAGCGGCATAAGCACCTGCCTGGCAAGTACAAAGTCCTGAGTTTGATCCCCCATACCAAAAATAAATAAATAAATAAATAAATAAATAAATAAGCAGAAACTTATGTAATTAAAAAGTATGGATTTTAAATCCTATTTTCTCTAGCATTCACATTAAATTTGCCTTTTATAACAAGTATTTGAGGGACGGGAAGATAGCTCAGCAGTCTAAGTGTCTACCTGGCAAGCACAAGAATCCGGGTTTGATCACCAATACCTCATGCTATGCCAGCCCCACCATGTCAGCCACTGAAACCAGACATGGTGGCACCTGCCTGTAATCCCAGTACTCGGGAGGCTGAGACAGGAGGATCACTATGAGTCCGAGCTGCATATTGAGACCCTATACCAAATAAGCAAATAAATAAAATATTTTTTAAAATTATTAAAACAAGTATTTGTCTTCTCATTAAATATACAGTGTATTTTCCGGGATAGATGGCAAAGTTAACAACACTGTAAAACAATGAGATGATTACAAAACTTTGTTTGTTTATGATGTCTCACTTCACAGTCAGGCCAGAACCAAACTCAAAATCCTCCTGCCTCCATCTGTTATGCTGGGATCATGGCATGGACACTACAGCAGCTCACCATGCCCCGCTCATTCCACAGCTTCTGATGTGAAGATAGGAGAACCTAGGTCTCACAGAAGACTTGTTATGAAGTAAAATTACACTGAAGTTTACTCTACATATATAAAAAAGGTTTAGCCTTTTTTAAAGTTATCATATCAAAAATCAGTAAGCTAGGCATACAGCTCAGTAATAGAGCAGTTGTCTAATATATGAAGCTGTATCTTTGATCCCAGCAGTATAAGATAAAAAACAAAACAAAAAAAGAAAAAGAAAATAACATCTTATCCCCAAATGGAGGCTTGCTTTGGTAAACAAATACTAATCTCAAGAGTGTGTGGACATGTGTCAAGGTACCAGGGCCTGAGGACAGAAGTGAATCAGGTTATTTCCCTTTGGAACTTAATCTTTTTTATTTTATTTATCAAGACGGGATAACTTCCTCAAGCAACTAACTTCATCCCAAGAATGGCAAAATGGAGACATGAGGGCAAAGCCCTTCAATAGGTAAATAATTTACAGCATATTAAAACAGTATTGTTCATGCATTTTTTCAGTACCTCTATTCTATTTAGTATAACATACTTATTTCACTTTGTTTTGAAGTGTTCGGTAGTAAAATTATTCACTGAATTATAATGAGACATACCAATGACTGCTGGGCATGGTGGCACACACCTGTTAACCCAGCAATCAGGTGGCTGAGGCAGGAGGATAGTCTTGAGTTCATTCAATGCCAGCATAAGCAATGCAGTGAGATCCTGTCTCAAAAGTGAATAAAAATATCAATCTAAAATAGAATAAAAAGCCAGGCACGGTGGTACACACCTGTAATTCCAGCACTCAGAAGACTAAGAGGCAGGAGGATTGCCACATTTTGAGGCCAGCCTGGGCTATATAGTGAATTCAAGACCAGCCTGAATGACATGGTGAGACCCTGTCTCAAAAACTTTAAAAAAAAGAGTGAAAAAAGAAAAGGGGACACAGGTTTAACAACAAAACAGCACAAAGGAAATCTGTAAGTGATCAAACTGACATTGACATCCTTTAACAATTCAAATTATATGTGTGATTCTTAAATTGCTGCAAAAACTTTTCACCACTAACTTAATACAAGACAATTATTTTCACTAGAGAAACATACCACTAGATCTTTGAAAGGATGAAGCAACAGTCCCAGAGGAAGTTTGGCTTTATTCAGTAAGGCCTGAGTCTGAGGAATGTTAGTCAGCGTGCATCGAAATAACCTGCATCAAGGTAAAATGTATTACTTACTGTTACCATTATTCACACACGCACACACAAAGGATTTAAAAGCCATACATCTTTTTTTTTTTTTTCCTTACTCAGAATTTATAACTTTAAGAGTTGGGGATTTGGCTTAGTGATAGAATGCTTGCCTAGCAAGATGGAAGCCCTGGGTTTGGTCCTTGGCACCAAAAACAAAAAATAAACCTCCTCTAGACTTTATAGCTTTAATCATCAAAATACAGAAGGTATATTCAAACTAGGAGACATTGTGCAAAACACTGTCCAAAATAGTTAAGAGTCTCAAGGTAATAAAGACAAGGAAACCCAGAGGAACTATCTCCATTCTAAGATTAATCATTTAACAAAGTCATACATCTTAATACTAAATCAAGCTGGGCCTGGTGGCACATTCCTCTAATATCGGTACTTAGAAGGGTTAGGAGGGAGGATTACAAATCCAAGGCCAGTCTGAACTACATAGTGAGTTCAAGGCCAGCATGGACTGCTCAGTAGAAAAACCAGATTATGGTGAAATATTTCAATATACTCTCTCAAAGTTTATCCCATTTAAATATTTAAATCCAAGTCTTCTTCCCTAGGAAGCACAAGGGCCTCAGTTCAATCCCTGGTTCCACCAAAAAAAAAAAAAAAAAAAAAAAAAAAAAAAATCCAACTCCTTCTCAGGAATAGACGGTTACCCTGTATTACTCATTTAAAATATGATCTCTTAGCTGGGCATGGTGGCGCAGGCCTGTAATTCCAGCACTCAGGAGGCTGAGGCAGGATGATTATTGTGAGTTCGAGACTAGCTTGAGCTACAAAGTGAGCTTAAGGCCAGCCTAAACTGCATACTGAGACCCTGTCTCAAAAAGACAAAAAAATAAAATAAAATACAATCTCTTCTTGGTTTGTGTACACTAGTCTCTAGACTATTAAATGATTTGTTTTTATGTATATAAATCTAGATTATACTAGAATTACTTGGTGATGACACAAACTTGCAAATACAAGGTTTATTATTGTTTTGTTTTGAGATGGGTATTGTCTAGGCTGGTCTCAAATTCCTGACCTCAAGTGATCCTCCTGCATTAGCCTCCCAAACAACTAGGGCTATAGGTGTGTGCCACTGGTCCCAGCTCAAGTTTATGATATAAAATTTCAGTTTTGCTAAAGGTCCTAAAAATACTATTTCAAAATAATAAACAAAAATAATTTTATAAGAAAATAATAATGCCCGGCTAAATAGCTCAGCGGATTAAAGCACCTGCAAGCAGGGGCGATACCCGAGACCTGCCGTGCCAGGCCCCGCCCCTGGGTGCACTGAGACAGCACTTGAGACTGGGCATGGTGGCGTGCACCTGTAATCCCAGCTTTTGGGAGGCTGTAAACAGGAGATCACTACAAGTCCCATCTAGCTATAGATCCATCCCTAAAATACAAAAAAAGAAAGAAAATAACAAAATTTATCATTTTTTATTGCCTATATTTAAACTTATGGCAAATATTTAGGAAAAAAAGTTATAATTATGTTTGTGCTAAAATTTAAGTGGGGCTATTTATTATTTTTTGGTGGTACCAGGGATCAAACTCAGGACTTTGCTCTTGCCAGCAAGCATTTAATTCCACTGAGCTATCTCCCTAGCCCTTAAAAGTTATTTAAAGTGAGAACAAATAACAATCACATAGAATCTAATCCTTGTACTCTGGAATATAGCTACTAAAATACCAATAAATATTACAATCTCATTAAAGCCAGTAAGAGCAATAATCAGTATTATAACCCTATTTCTTAATTTAAATCAAATTGCCATTCATGGTCCCTCATTCCTACAATCCCAGAACTTGGCAGGAAGCACTTATTCCACTGAGCCATCTCCCCAGCCCAATCCCAGAACTTGGAAGGCTGAGGCATGAGGACTGCCAGGAGTTGGAGGTCAGCATGGGCTAGACAGTGAGCTTAAGGCCAGCCTGTATTACATATGGAGACCCTGTCTAAAAAAAGAGAAATTAACTTAGAAACTGTCTCATTGCTATTTTTTTCTTCAATAAAATTATGGAAAATAAAAAAATAAACATTTACTACTTCACAAAAATTAAATGTACTTAATTTTTTTTTGTCTTTTTGAGACAGGGTCTCACTATGCAGTTCAGGCTGGCCTTAAGCTCACTTTGTAGCTCAGGCTGGTCTCGAACTCACAACAATCCTCCTGCCTCAGCCTCCCGAGTGCTGGGATTACAGGCATGCGCCACCATGCCCGGCTTTAATGTGAGTAATTTAAAAGAACAATTACTATATAAAATCTACTTTTGTTTTAAATATTCTGAGTTTAAAATGGACTACTTATAGCTACTGATGTTTCAAGATATGGAATCATTGTGAGCTTAGCAACCAAACTAACACTTTAAGTGACTAATACTTGGCTGGACTTTGCATCTGGTACTATACCATGATAAATAATTAATCTCAAAAAAACAAAAGAAATTAATTTAGATCAAATCTCAGGTATGTAAGTAAGAGTTCTATCTTCTGTATTCAGAAATTTTTCATATATTAGCCTACTTATTTAGCCTATTCATAATACCTAAAACAAATAAACAAAAACCAAATTGAAATAAAAACACTAGAAAACAGAATATGCATAACATCACAAAAAGAAACATCCGAAGCCTTACTCTGGGTTACAGTTGAGTTTCTGGATGTCTTCATGCAAATTTGGAACTGGAGGCTGCAAAGATGTTGAGGGAAGCATCTTTCTTTCTTGAAGAAGATTGACAATGCGCAGACCCTCTGGATGCAGACTTAATCCACTCATGCTTGCAGTTAAATGGTTAGCACCTAAGGGAATCTACAGATACATATATAATTTTACAGTAATTAACCTTCCTAATGTGCAGGAACTTCATTCCCTCTTAATAGCAAAATCATAATCTAGATTTCCTGTTTGGTGTGGCTGTGTGCAAATAATCCCTGCAAAGCCTCATGTGGTCAGAGGGGGGAGCCTTTCAGAGGTGGCTGGACCTAGGGTGTGCGATGCCGAGATCCCTGAGGGCACGGAATATGGCTTAAATATAAGAGAGAGAAAGAAGGCTCCTGTGACTACTGTGCTGCTTGCTGCCTGCCATGAACTGTTTCTCCTCTGTGATGCCCCCTCTGCCATGCCACTGACTATGAACTGAAGCCTGTATTAACTGTGAGCTACAATAAACCTTTCCTCCCTTAACTATGAGTGTCAGGTATTTCGTCTCAGCAATTAGAAAAGTACCTGAGACACTGGTCAATCTTTTAGTTCTGAAGAAATGAAGAATTTAGAGTGGATTATTAAAATGTTCAATAAAACTTCGTGTTTTTTTTTTTTTTTTATTTTTGAGATAGAGTCTCTCTATACAGTTCCAGCTGGCCTTGAATTCACTACGTAGTCCAGGCTGGCCCCTAGCAATCATGCCTCCACCTCCCAAGTGCTCGGATTACAGGCACAGGTCAATATGCCTAGCCCAATAAACTTCCCTAAAAATTTCTTTATATGTAAACAGTTTTAACCAAAAGATAGAAAACACACACTAGAAAAGTTTACCTGAGGAAAGGCCTGGGGGCCACTTGGGTAATTCAAGGAAGAAGATGGTATTCCAGTTGAGCTGCTAAGTGGTGTTGCGTTCTGATAACCAGGCGGTAAGGAGGGATAGGCATACCCAACACTTCGGCTCATTTGGGGATTCTTAGTAGCAAGCTGTGGTGTTGCTAGAAACAAGGTAACTTTTAAGTTCTATTTTATACTTCAGAATACTTGAGATCAACACACAGATCCATTAAATTATGGGAGCTGTAACTCTAAACTCTTCAGGATTAATTTAATTCTGCCCTCTACTAATTTTATAAAATAAAGACAAACACCAAATACCAATGGTTAAAATCTAGGTAATGGAGACTATAACAATAAGCACACAATAACTCTGGCATGGTTAATTTACTTTCACATGTGGTACCTTTCTATTTTCAATACTGGAGACTGAACCCAATCTCCAGTACTGCACGTGGTAGACAAGTGCACAACCACTGAGCTGCCTACTCAGCCCCATAGCATGAACTAAGTCTGTCTAAATTTTCATTTAAAACAACTTTAATAAAGAAAATTTAAATAAATGTGATGAAAATAGTTGATACACTCAGAACAATAATACGGTCATGATCCCAAGACTGACAAGAGAAAAATATAACTCTAAATGTGTGGAAATAAAATTGTTTATCATAAGGTATGGCTACATGGCATGATTATGAAGTGTTCCACAATGAACACATATTCTTTCTTTCATCAGAAAAAATAAATAAATAAATAAAGCTTTTATAGTATCTCACCCAAGAAGCCACCTCCTTCAATTTCATCATAACTACCATGTGCCATCATAGATCCATTATTGGTATTTGATGTAATACCTAAGAAGGAAGTTCATTAACAAAACTTAAATTAGAACGATCAGTATAATATCTCTGATACAAATTTCTAAAATTTTAGACAACTTTCCAAACAAATAGCTTAAACCACACACTACCAAAAACGTCAAACATTGGGCTGGGGATGTAGTTTAGTGGTAAAGCATTTCCACCCAGTCTATGCAAGACCATAGATTCCATCCCCACTGGAAAAAAAACAAAGGACAAACATCAATGGGCAAATGCTGTAAACAGACATGTATCAAAAGATACGCAAATGCTCAACAATATATGCAGAAAAAAAATGTTCAATGTCACTAATCATCAGAATGCAAATCAAAATCAAAATGAGATAGCATCTCATTCCAGTGTAAATGGCTATTATCAAAAAAGAAGATGTCTCAAAAAGACAAAAAAAAGAAGAATAAAAAATAACCAAGGCAGCAAGAAAGTGGAGAAAGGAGAGCTCTTCCACACTACTAGTATGAAAAGAGTAGGGAAGTTCCTCTAAAAATGAAAAACACAAATACCAACAGTAGAATGTTTACTGTAGTACTACACACAACAGCCAAAACATGGAATTTTTCTATGTGTCCCACAGAGAATCTGTGATATCACATATACATAATGTATTACCAAGCCATAAAAACTAAATTCTTGCTAGGCATGGTGGCACAAGTTTGTAGTCCTAGCATTCTGAGGGTCTAAAGGAGCACCCCAAGTTGGAGTGCAGCCTGGAGAACTTAGGGAGACCCTGTCTCAAAAATAAAAAGGAAAAGAAAAAACAAAAAAGGCAGGAGTGGAGGTACCTCACATAACTCAATGCAGAGGCCCTGTCAATCACTGGTACAGAGAGAAAATAAAAGAAAATTTAGTTTGTCTTCTCTCAAACTGTACAGGACTAAAGATTAACACCAGGGACACCTGCTTTTGAGGCGCATATTCATTTCCAAGTTATTCTGCTATCTATGAGCTCCAATTCATGAACAGAATACTTCAGGAAGCAGCATCAAGCTCCAGCACAGTGGGGGCAAGACGAGGGCACACACGCGCTCACAGGCTATTTGCGCCACTGAAGGCTAAAGGATCATCACTGCTTAAGGACCCAGCACTAGGGCCACAGCCACATGAACACCAGGCAGGCAAGTTTAATTAATAGTTTCAATAAATTCAGTAACTTCTGGCTTTCACAAATAATTTCAGAATACAGAAAACTGTAGAAGAACTTTCAGTACAAAAAAATAGGATTTTTTGTGAATTCTTCACTAAAAACTTAAATTATTACAGTTTCATTTTTGAAATGATAACATGGCACACAGTGACAATCCCTTGTCACCCTGTTATCACAGTTACTCGTCATTAACGCTAAACCTTCCCTACTTATAATATCTTAAAAAGTAACACAGAGAAAAATACAAAATAATATTATTAACCATATTCAAGACTGACATGGGTAAGTTTTTACCCAGCTTCTCTGTTTTTCACATCTTGCTACAATGGTTACATTAATATCTAATTTCTTATTTCACAAAATATTCCATTTAAACTAATACTTTAAAGTTATAAAAAGCCGGGCGTGGTGGCGCATGCCTGTAATCCCAGCACTCAGGAGGCTGAGGCAGGAGGATTGCTGTGAGTTCGAGACCAGCCTGAGCTACAAAGTGAGCTTAAGGTCAGCCTGAACTGCATAGTGAGACCCTGTCTCAAAAAAAAAGAAAAGGACAAAATAAATAAATAAAGTTATATCCCAAGATATGGTAAAAGCATTGCTCACATAAAATGCTTATATATTTGACTTTTATTTATTCTGATAAATATTAATATTTTAATAATGGTGATCAAAACATTAACTATTTTAAAAGTCTATTTCTGCCAGGTGTGGTGACGCAGGCCTGTACTCCCCACACTTGGGAGGCTGAGGCAGGACTGCGGTGAGTTTCAGGCTAGTCCTGACTACACAGTGAATTCAAAACACCAGCCTGAGGAAGGTCTTGCCAGTTAGCCCAGTTGTGTAAAGCACCACTGCTCAGGCAAATGCAGACTAGCGTAGGACCATGGATTGATTCCCAGCTCCAGAAAGCTGCAACAGACCTACCCTTAAGGCAGTCTCAAGTAGCCAAAAACAAAAAATCATTCTCAAAAACCATCCTGAACTGCATAACGAGACCCTGACTCCAAAAAAAAAAAAAAAAGCTAAACCCTAGAATCCTATTTTTAACACCATGTCCATAAAAATATGAATTCTCCTGAACTCACATCCAAAATGTCAAATTTTTTAAAAAGTTCTACACAGTAACAAAAAAGGCTATGAGGTGATGAGAATATAGTCAGGAGGTTTGTGCTAGGTATGCGCAAAACTATGTGCACTGTAGAAAAAGAAAAAAGGGGAAAAGAAAGAGCTAAAAGCAATAGCACTCAAATGCTAAACTACAACCCAAAATAAGGCAATGAAAGTCCTAAGATCTTTTTTTAAACTTAAAATTCCTGGGGCTGGGAGATGGCTCAGTGGAATAAGCGCGCACTTCCCTTGCAAGTACAAGGCCCGAGTTCAATCTTGGGTTCTGCCAATAAATAAATAAATAAATAAGATTGAAGAGTAGCCATGGCCCTCCACTATCCCATGGTCCTGGCCTCAACAAGGGTCACAAGGTGACTAAGAATGTGATCAAACCCAGGCACAGCCACAATCACAGACACCTCACCAAACACAGAAAGTTCATGCAGGACATGATCTGGGAGGTGTAAGGCTTCGCCCCCTACGAGCAGCTCCATGGGTACTACTCAAGTTCTCGGAAAGTTAAAAAATAATAATAATAAAAATAAAATAAAATTCCTAGTAGGGCCGGCCACATAGCTCAGTGGATTAAAGTACCTACAAGCAGGGGCTGGGGTCTGGAGTTGGATCCCCAGGCCTGCCACACCAGGCCCCACTCCTGGGGCATGCTAAGACAGCAATTGAGAATGGACACACTCCTGTAATCCCAGCTCTTGGGAGGCTGTAAACAGGCAGGTCACTATGAGTCCAATCTAGTAGTGAGACCCTGAACACCCTGTAGACTCTTCCCTAAAATACAAAAAAAAAAAAAAAAAAAAAAAAAAATCCTTAAAATTCCTGATGCCCATCCTTAAAGGAAACTAGAGTTTCCACTAAAAATGTAATTCTAATGCACAGAATTCAGGTAATAGTTATCACTGTCCTCAACCACCTTTGTTACATGATTTATTTACCTTCTTGGTTGACAGCTGGACTGAATGAAGGCTGGGGTGCGGTTCTGAGTGATGCTTTCTGGGGCACAAGGGCTCTCGCCAGAGGTGGGCCTCCCACTGGAGGAGGTCCAGGGGGAGTCCCTGGTTGGAAAGTGGTAGGTAGAGGTGGAGTCCGCAAGGGGAGGGTAGAACCTATGGAAATATTGGTTTTTCATGTATCACTTAAAAACTCAAGACTGTACATCCCTAAATAGTCTTTCCCAAGGCTGAACAACTTCTAAATTGACATTTTAATTATAATCTATTAGTTTACAATTATAAGCTATTAGACATATTTTAACTTCTTAAATGTGTGACTTTATATGTAGATTTCACAATTTCTAACCCTCTACCATGTTCATGTTCCATTTAAATTAACACTAAGTCACTTTCAGAGGATAGGATTTTTCATTCCCTGATCATAGAAGTGTAAGAGAACATGTGAAATAATATAGTAGAAATTAACATCAATTTTATCTCATTATACATCAACTTGTCCTTTTCATTTTTTAAAAATACAGAGTTCAAAACATGTATTATTTCTTTCTTTCTTTTTCTTTTTTTTTTGTGGAACAGGGGATTGAATCCAGGCCCTTGCACTTGCCAGGCAAGTGCTTATTCCACTGAGCTATCTACCCAGCCAAAAAACATATATTATTTCTCCAACTTTTATTTCATTTTGCTTTGTTTTTATTGGATATACAGTGGTCCCTCACTGTGGGATTCTACACTGCAAACACCCCCATGATAAGTGAAAATCAGCAAGGTAGCGATTTTACATTTTAGTATTTATGTATATTTTAAGGCTTTATAAGCCCTTCCCGCACTTACAAACCTCCCCCCCCCAACTTTTAAAAACACTTCTAATGTTCTTAACCATTTCCTAAACTTCTAAACCTACATAATTTTGTTGTAGGCAGCTGAGTTAGATAGAAATATTCTAGGCAGTCAGACATGGACAGGCCCTCAAGGAGACAAAATGGCAGACAACGTGATTTTGCAACTTGGAAGAGACAGACAGTCCTATATGCGCCAGACCTCAAGACCAAGACAAAAAGAGGAAACACAGCTACATACTTCCCTAGGGATGAGCATCAAGCATTGATATTCTAAATAGGTATCAATCACCTTGAAAGAGCCCTATTGGGTCACTAGCCCAACCCCCAACAGGAAGAGACCCTGTCGCATATTCATGCCCACCTGCTATGTGACTCACTTGCCCATTTGGTACTGGATTTAATCAATTTTACCTGAGCAATTGTGCTTGTAATCTCATTGGTTAACCATAGTTTTGTCCTACCTCTTGTTCACCTAAGCGAGTTCCTCTGTCCCACCACATGGTTTTCCTCTATAAAAGTTCCTGGAAGAAACAGCTTCCTGGGGAACTACCCACTGGGGGGCCCCATCCTGTTCCTCTCTCGGAAAGGAGCTTTCTTTCCCTCAATAAATGTATTCTGCTCATAACCTCCGTTTGTTCCTAAAATTCATTCTTCGGTTTTAGAGAACACGAACTTCTACAGGTCAGGTCCAGAAATCTTTTTTCCCTTTGTCATTTGGGGGTTCCCTATAATCTTTTGGAGGTCACCCACCCCAGATCAGTTTTTCCTCCCTGTATCAATTTAACAGCACATATACTATATGGTATAGTATGTATTCATCTACTAAAGAAATATGTATTTTATTTTGATTTAACATTTTTTTTGGCAGAACCAGGGATTGAACTCAGGCCCTTGCGCTTGCCAAGAGCCCTTAACATACTTTTTTTTTTTTTGGTGGAACTGGGAATTGAACTCAGGTTCTTATGCTTGCCAGGCAAGCACTTATTCTACTGAGCTATCTCCCAGGTCTAACATTCTTTTAATATGTTAGAATTAACATTTTTATATATTTTTCAATTTAGGCAAAAGTCATTAAAACCATAAATACTACACATATAATATACGTATAGCACCACACACTACCACAAAATTCCACAATATACCTATAGAAATATATTTGAGATAAAAACCTAATGTCCCGAGAGAGTAGGGAACAACAGACAAAGCCCAAGGACATTGCTGTTGGTCTGAATTTCCCAGAAATGGGATTCCAGATAACAGCCTCTCCTGCAGGTGACCCGTTCTTTGATTCCTTGCTGGGGATGTTATCAGCTAGCATTTGTGTGAACCTAGTGTTAGGTAAATGGCAGAAGTTAGTACAGATAGCAGTTTACATTCACTTAAGTAATTATGCACATTCCTTAGCCTACCTTTACCCCTCACATTTATTGAGGCTCTGGGCTCACTTTGAGAGAGACTAATCTCAGTGAGACCTCTGAAGCTATATTCATCAGGTCTTCTCGTCGTTTCTTTTGGCACTGACCCTTAGCATACAACAATACCGAAAAATAATTTAGATTAATATTTTTTGAAAACCCATTAAACAGTGAGTCTGTGAAAGTCAAACCATGAAATAGCACAGGACTACTATAATCTGTAAAATTGAGATTATAAATTTGTACATGTACAATGTTCAGTGTTTACCTAATAATAAATTTCATTTACCTTTTATAATGGCTTAAATAATTTATAGACAAGCTGGGGGTGTGGTTCAGGGGTGAAGCAACTGCCTAGGATGCTTGAGACCCTGGATTCAATCTCCAGCACCACACATACAAATTATACACATAAATACACTTTTGGTCCAGCCAAATAGCTCAGCGGATTTTTTTCCTTTTTTTCTTTTTTTTTTTGTAGAACTGGAGATTGAATTCAGACACTTGAGATTGCCAGGCAAGCGCTTATTCTACTGAGCTACCTCCCCAGCCCCCATGCTCAGCAGATTAAAGCACTTGCTCAGGCAGATGCAGGAACTGGGGATTCCACCCCTGGCCTACCATGCCAGCCCCGCCACCAGGGCACGCTGAGAGGGTGATTGAGACTGGGCACTGCGGCATGTGTTTGTAATCCCAGCGCTTGGGAGGCTGAAAAACAGGAAGGATCACTACGAGTCCAATCTGTATAGTGAGACCCTGTAGATCCCATACTAAATACACAAAAAAATAAACACACTATTATACATTAAAAATACAAACATATCTAATATAGTGTCATACTAGTTACCAGGCTGGCCTTGGACTCAATTCTGCTCCAGCAACCTAACTAGCAGGGACCTATAGGCATCAACCACCATGTTTGGCTCTTTTATTTTTTTTAATTAAATATTATAATTTTGAATCTAGTTTGCTTTATACAGTGGCATAATATTAAAGACTAAATAAATAAATATTAAAGAACATTCCCTAGAGTTGAAATTAGGAAATAACCCAAGTGCAATGGCATTAACCTAAAAGCTCTGCTATTTGGGAAACTGAGGTAGGAGGATATAAGTGTGGGCCACTGAAACACTGTATCAAAAAATAAAATAACAAACTAAAATAGAAGGAAGGTGAGAAGGAAAGGAGGAAGTGATCCAAAATTTAGATATAAACATTATGGCTGGGTATGGTGACTCATACCTGTAATCCAGTACTCAGGAGATAGACAGGAGGATGGCCATGAGTTCAGACCAGCCTGGGCTACACAGTGAGCTTAAGGCCAGCCTAAATTATAGATCAAGACCCTAACTCAAGGGCCGAGGAGGGCTGGGGAGATAGTTCAGCAGACTAAGTGCCTACTTAGGCAAGCACAGGGACGTGGGGCTCCATACCCAGTACCACTAACCCAGCAGGCCCTACTCCTCAGTACGCAGAGTGGGTCACCAAGTCCAGGCATGGTGGCACATGCCTGTAATCCCAGCGATGGGGAGGCTGTTAAGGGGGGTATCACTATAAGTCTGAGCTGCATAGTGAGACCCTATACCACATACATTAAAAAATAAATTAAAAGGTTGGGGATATATCTCAGTGGTCTAAGCGCCTACTTGGCAAGTGCAAGGACACAGGTTCAGTCCTTGGTAATGATCCCCAGTAACACTGTGCCATGCCGTGCCGACCACCAAAATCAAGAATGGTGCATGCCTGTAATCCCAGCACTGGGGAGGCTGAGACAGGAGGATCACTACGAGTCCAAGCTGCATAGTGAGACCCCGTGCTAAGTAAGTAAATACTTTTTTAAAAAAGATCCTGAGGGGCCAGGGAGATGGCTCAGTGGAATAAGTGCTTCCCTGGCAAGCACAAGGGCCTGAGTTCAATCTGGTTCCGCAAAAAAATAAAAATAAAAATTAAATAAATAAAAAAAGACCCTGACTCAAGAAAAACAAAGGAGGGAAGGAAGGCAAAACTTTATACATGACAACAATAAATTTTACTAACAATATACATTCAAACCTATATTTTATAAACTAAAGGGATAAATGTATTCAAATATGAAACTTTCTTTTTTTTTTTTTTGGTGGAACCAGGGATTGAACTCAAGCCCTTGCACTTGGCAGGGAAGCACTTATTCCACTGAGCCATCTCCCTGGCCCTCAAATATGAAACTTTCAAAAGCTCTCTAATACTATTAAGTTCATCAGATGGATTAACCTGGGGAGCTCAATGGCTCTCTAGCTCTCCGGAGGTGGGGCCTAGTGGCAGGAAGTGCCATGAAAGGTCCACCAGGCTGGCCTGTTCCTCTCTGGTTCTTCCCCGGAGGTGCTTCCTGCCCACCAGGAGGTGAGCGGCTCTCCTCCACCAGGTTGATCCTATCTGGCTCGCACCCATTTGTCAAAACAAACAGAAATGACACATACTTATTAATGAATATTAAAGCTCTAACAAGACTAAACATGTCTTGCTGGCAAAGCTGAAGACAAAGATGACTACCAAGTGACAACTTCATCAAAGAAGCACCCATCATATCTATTGCAATACCCAGAAGCCAAAGGAAAAAAGGAGCAAGGTCCATCGCCAACTCAGCAAGAACAAGAGCACATGACTCAGCTGGACACCAAGATATAAAAAACTAACATTTAACAGCATATAAGTAAGCTTATAGAGACACCCACAGCTTCACAAGAATATTCTTGAATTCTGAATATGTGGCATTTCATAAAGCATCTATTTTTTTCAGATTGAGTTTCTTGGCAGAGGCATTGCTAGAGATTGAACCCTGGGCCTGGGTGTGCTAGGGAAACACGAAATTGAAAAATTATTAATTATAACATTAACAGCTAGAATTTCAGAATCAGTCTCAGATCCCCAAAACTAACTGGGGAAAGGATGCTGAAAGATCCTATTAGTTAAAAAGCTGATAAAAGCTGAGGACTAGAAATTTGATATAGCTGGGCATCGTGGCGCTTGCCTCTAATCCCAACACCTGGTAGGCTGAGGCAGGAAGACTGGCACAAGTTCAACACCAGCCTGGGCTACATAGCAAGACATAGCCTCAAAACAAAAACAAACAAAAAAAAGTACAACTTAGATACATTTTTTATCTCAAACTATCAAATACTTACTATCAACTATGGGTTGAAAACAAGTTTCAAAATGAAGTTTTTATTTCCTAGAAGCCTTAGGAAAAAGAAGAGAAGTCATATACTTATTTTAGGTTCATTTTATCAGCTTATATAATTTTCTTTCCTCTTTGTATGAAAAAGTTCCTAAATGTCAGAGCCTATGTCTCACTGTATCTACAGTCAAGATCCTCTGTACACCTGAGGGTTTCTATGAAAGTCAAAGGAAATGCAGATTACTGATCATGTTCCCTTTTAAGAGAAACTGCATCTATTCTTAAATAGCTTGCTTGCTTTTTTTGTTCTTTATCTTTCTGTCTGTCCTCAGACAGGGTCTCACTGTGTTGCTCAGGCATGTTATGAAGGCCTTGGGCTACAGCAATCCTCCTGCTTCAGCCTCCCAGATAGAAAGCTGGCTGAAATAGTTTTTACATAGGATATTTTCTCAAACTATTTTCCTATAGTTCGGGGCAAATTATTCAAGCTTTGCATTGTTTATCTGTAAAAAGAGAATGCTACAAAGGTTAAGTCAGATAATGGATATAATAATTTGGCAGAATGCTACCTATAACTATTAATAAAATGAACATGCATTAATTTCTTTTTCTTTTTTTTAGCAGAACCAGGGATTGAACTCAGGCCCTTGTGCTTGTCAGGGAACTGCTTGTTCTACTGAGCCACCTCCCCGGCCCCACATGCATTAATTTCAAGTGACTGATCCTCACACATGGTATCAACTGAATCAGAGCAGAAGTAACCTAAAGGATTTGGGCCTAACACACTGGTAAAAGATTTCCCCAGAGGGCTTGGGGTACATAATACAGTGGGTAGAACATAATTTTCACAAGTGTGAGGCCTAGGTTCAACCTTGAGTACAGCCCCACTGACTCTCCTACCCCCAAAAAAAGGTTTCTATAAAGAAACTAATTTTCCAGAAGAAGCCTTATATTCACAATGCATCTACAAAGCCCAAAGGCTATTCTGTAGCTTAGAAAAATAACTTTAGCATTTAACAAGCAGTAACCCTGATGGGATATATGCCACATTCAGATAAATAAGTGAATAAAAAGAGTAACTATTAGTGGCGTATAGTGGGACACACCTCTAATACCAGCACTCTGGAAGTCTGAGACAACAAGTATGAGCCTAACCTCAGCAATTTAACAGTTTGGCAAGACCCTGCCTCAAAATAAGAAATAAAAATGAGCTAGGGATATACCTCATTGCAAAGATCCTGGGTTCAATCTGTCATATTCTTCCACCACCTCATCCACACAAAGTTAAGTACTGATGTTAGTATGATATTAACAATTTCACTAGGGAACTTGTTATTAGTTTCCTTAAAAATGTCTGCTAAGCAGAATGAACATGCTGATCCTAGTATGGAATTTTAAATGCTTTTCCAAAATAACATTACTTGGGGGTCCAAACCATCTAGCTGTGTAGCTCAAGCTGTCCTAGTCCAGGATAGCCTCGACTGCCTCAGCATCCCAAGTGTTGGGGTTATAGATGTGTGTCACCATACTAGCAAAGTAACATTACTAATGCAGAAAAGTATAAAGGACATTGTTAATTTTAATAGCTAAAAAGGAAAAGTGAAATAGACCAACAGATTAATTAAATATATTTCTAAATATAGAAATAAACCCTTTTTTTTTTTATGTTGTGCTTATTCCTTTCCTTTCTTCTTTTTTTTGAGGGGGAGGGAGGTAACAAAGATCTCACTACATAGTTCAGGATGGCCTTGAACTCACTCTGTAGATAGATCAGGCTGACTTGGGACTCACAGTGTTCCTCCTCCTGCCTCAATCTCCCCAGAGCCCAGATTACAGTCATCCACTACTACTGATTAGAGCCAATCAAATAATTTTCAACAAGGCCACCAATCAGAGAAAGATTAATTATTTCATCAAATAGTACTCTTACAGCTATATGTAAGTGTACTCATACACAAAAGATTGAAGCTGGGTTTTGAGCCCAGGAGTTCCACATTAGCCTGGACAACGTAATAAGATCTCATCTCAAAAAAGAGAGAAAAAAGAAGAAAAACTACCTTCAAGAAAAAGAAGCCAGAAACAGTTCATAAATTTCAGTATTTTAGTTAACTTAATGATGTGAAAAGTAATTTATTAAAGACTAACATTTATTTTTTAAATTTCCAGCTGGGTGTAGTGGCACATGCCTATAATTCCAGCATGCAGGAGGACTGCCACAAATTTGAAGCAGGGTACATAGTGAGTCCAAAGCCAGCCTAGAATACATAGCCAGGCCCTGTTTCAAAAACATTTTTAAATCAACAATTTTCTAGGGGTCGGGGAGATGGCTCAGTGGAATAAGCATTTCCCTGGCAAGCACAAGGGCCTGAGTTCAATCCCTGGTTCCGCAAAAAAAAAAAAAAAAAAAAAAAAATTTCTATATGGTTTTATAAAGTATTAAACACATCAATAAGCAAAAGTTTCTTTGTCACAGTTCTATATTTTAAACACTCCAATAAGAACATTACCTGATTTTACATAGCTGTTCTGAAGTGAAGGATCTCCAGAAGAAACATACTGGTGATTTGTTGATAAATTTGTATTTCCAGATACAGGCAGCTGGGATGCTGGAGGAGGATAATGATTCATCTGTGATCCCAAGGATGGAAAGCTATGCTGCCAGTCCACAGGTGGCAATGGACTGGCTCCAGGAAGAAAGTCATCAGAGGGTCTTGGTGTAGCAGCTGGACTCTGAGAGGCAGGAGCTGGCATTTGGGGAACAGGACCACTACGGAGTGAGGGTGCTACCACATTAGCAGCCGCAGGTGGTCTATGAGTCTGCCCAAGTCCCTGAGAGCCACCATAGTGAGACTGTCCAGAAACTGGATTCACAGTCTTTGCTGGCATCAGATGAGGATAGGATCCTGGAAGCTGGGAATTATATCCTTGGTGCACTGCCACTTGTGAAGACATCATTGCACTGTGCACAGGACCTTCCAATAAAAGAAGAAAAAATGAGTCTTGCAAATAAATATAGCAACACTTTTTAAAACATACCACAGGCACTGGAGATGCAGCTCAGTGGTAGAGTCCTTACCTAGATGCATGAAGCTCTAAGTTTAAGCCCCAGCCACAAAATAAATATTTAAATAAAATAAAACCTATGGTAGTACACTCAACAATAAAAGTCAAATAACCCAATTTAAAAATAAGTCACACAGCTGGCCATACTTGTAATCACAGCAGTTAGGAGGCTGAGGCTGAAGTCAGCATCCCAGCCAGTTCTAGGCTAGCCTGACCTACATAATGAGCTCACAGCCAGGATGAACTACATAGCAAGGCCCTGTGACTGACTGACCGAATGAATACAAAGCCAGATATGGTGACACATGCCTATAAATCCCAGCACTTTGAGAGGCTGAGGCAGGAGAACTGCAAATTCAATCCCAGCCTGGGAAATTTAGCAACAAAATGCCCTGTCTCAAAATTTAAAAATAAAATTAAAAGGGCTGGGACATAATTCAATGCAAGGGTCCTAGGTTCACTCCCTAGAACCACACACAAAAAAAGTACTGATGGCATACCACAAACTGGATGAATCTTTAAAAAATTAGTATATGTTAACTGATCAAAGCCAGGTACAAAAAGCTGTAGTGACTAACATAAAAAAAATGTTCAGAACACAAAAATTAAGACATAAAAGTAGATTCGTGGTTGCAGGGTTTGGAGATAGGAAGGAAGGGAAGCGACTACTAATGGCTACTGGGGATGACAGAAAATGTTCTGAAATTGATCACAAGTACAAAAGCCTGACTATGCCAAAACTCAATGAACTGGGGCTGAACAACAACAACAACAACAAAAAAAAAAACACAAAGAAAAAAATCAATAAATTGCACATTTATCTATTTTGGGTTTGCTAAAATAACATGTAATATATATATATATATATATATATATATATATATAGTCTATTTCAAAGAGCTACTGTAAGCCAAGCATGATGGTGCATGCCAGTAACTCCAGCCCTCAGGAGGCTCAGACAGATCACTGTGACTTCAAGGCCAATCTGGGCTACACAGAGAATTCAAGGCCAGCATAAACTGCACAGTGAAAACAATGAGTTACAAACTAAACTTTTTATTAATGAAATTGAATATATCAGTTAAGAATGAAAGCTATCAGCAAAGTACATGTAGTAAGTGCAAATATTGCATACTTTCAGTTGTAAATATAGATAAGTGACTACATACACTGGGTCAGATTTTTAAATATTTATTTTAGATTATAGTCAAAGTCTAAAAGCTGATTGAAAAAGAAAACAGAGTCTAAAAGCCACTTGCTGCCGGGCATGGTGGCTCACACCTGTAATCCCAGCACTTGGGAGGCTGAGGCAGGAGGATTGTTGTGAGTTTGAGACCAGCCTGAGCTACAAAGTGAGCTTAAGGCCTGAACTGCATAGTGAGACCCTGTCTCAAAAAAAGACAAAATATAAATAAATAAATAAATAAATAAATTAAATAAAAGCCCCTTGCTGACACCAATGCACTGTCCTTGTCCCTTCTATTTATTCCCTACATATCCTATTATCTCTAAGACATAAATCATACCAACTCCCCTAGTCCAACCTCCGAAGTCCTTAGCACAACTTATGAAACTCTCTGTTCCCCTGGCTGCTGCTTTGAATTTCACTGCATTCCTATCTTTCTTCTATTCATTTCATCTTAATAAAACAGAGCCAGGACAGGGCAGGAGGGTACAGATATACAGCTACCCACAGGGCAGAGGCAGCAAGACAATACATTCAATGCCAGCCTGGCCAACTTAGTGAGGACTTGACTTAAGAATAAAAATAAAAGACTAAGATGGCAGCTCAGTGGTAGACCACCTCTGGGCATCTGCAAGGTCCCATGTTCAATCCCTGATACCATAAAAACAAAACAAAATATAACAAAGACAACCATGATAATACATTTTTTTTCTAATCTAGAAGGCAAGTCTTTCCACAATATCTTTATTCTTTGATTCTGTTCAGCTTTTGCTTGCTTTCTAGGTGGACTTTACTATAAAGTTCTGCTTAAAAAATATGTTTAACATGGAGTATGTCAAACTCAAAAGAAAGGGTCCAATATCTTCAACCACAAATTCATTCATCTATCTTTGTTTTATTTATTTATTGGTATTTTTTTTTAGGGAAGGATCTACAGGGTTTTCAGGGTCTCACTACTAGATCAGACATAGTGATCTGTCTATTTACAGCCTCCCAGGAGCTGGTATTACATGCGCACCACCATGCCCAGTCTCAATCACCCTCAGCATGCCCTGGGATCAGGGCCGGCATGGCAGGCCTGGGGATTGAACCCCAGCCCCTGCGCCTTGCAGGTGCTTTAATCCACTGAGCTATTTGGCTAGCCCTATCTTTGTTTTATTGAATTTCACTCATGAGACCACTTTAGTCCTTATCTCATGGTATTATTTTACTCTAAGTAGTATTTCAAAATCTTTATATGTTGAAGAGCCTTTTTAATGTCTCTAACTCTGAAGAGATGGTTATACACTCTATACTTAAACCAACTTGAAGCAGATTGTAATTCCAGAGAAGCATAGTTACCTTTAAGTTACCTTTTTAAAGTTACCTTTAAAATGTAAGTCAACCTTACATTTTACCATACAGTACAAAATGGTCAACGAATAATCTCCACTGAACACTAAGCCATCTATTATATAGATAGGTATAGTGACACACACCTATAACCCCAGCACTCTAGGATGCTAAGGCAGGAGGATCAAAAACTCAAACTCAGCCTGCGAAATTCAGCAACATAGTGAGATACTGTCTCAAAATAAAAGGTAAAAAGAGTTCAGGAAGTAGTTCAGTGCAAAAGCCTTCGGTTCAATCTCCAAAGCCACACACCAAAAAAAGGAATAAATATTATAGCAGTTTCCCTCTTATTATGAACAATGAAGTGCTATGTGGGAAAGACAAATTAGTGAGAACCAATAATAACGACTGGTTTCAACGTTACACTGATCACCTTTAAAATGAAGGTAATCAGCCCACACATGACAATATAATGTTAAAGTACAAGTTGAGCCAACTACAGAACAACACAGCCCTTTCCTGAGTGATGCAGCCCTCACATGGCTGGCTGGGCTAAGCATCTGCGTCTGGGTAGGGGAGAGGACCTGGGCACAGCAGCACATCAGGGAGAAGACTGGCACAGGGGAGCAGACAAGGGAGACGGAGGCAAGGTCTACAGAGAGGCAATGGGGGGGGGTCTCACTGGAGGTTACGATGGGGAGAGAAATTCTGATAGATAAAACTTCCTAACTCTCCTCTAAACAGAAATATTCTTTATTTTCTTTTGCATTTAACAGTGACAAAGTGTATTCAACAAAGTAAAAGTGAAGAGTGGAGGAGAAACTGCTCTGCACAGTAAAGCGGTTACATGTCTGAAACACAGAATTTCTGTTCTCTAAAATCAAGGAATGAATTCTAGGAACATGTAAGATTAAGAGTAGGAAGAATTTATTGAGGAAAAAAATCTTCTGTCTAAAGACAGAAAGGGGCCTGGAAAGTAGGTTGGCCCCCTTTTTAAGAAAGGGTCTTGCTGTGTAGTTTAGGTGGCCTTGAGTTTACTTTGTAGGCAAGGCTGGCCTCAAACTCTAGTGATTCTCCTGCTTCTACCTCCTGAGTGCTGGGATTATAAGAGTGTACCATGACTCCTGGCAGAGGGATTTTAATGACACTGAACATATCACCAAGCTCTTAGCTTCTAAATACCACATGTACTATCTAAAAGGAATCGTGGCTGACTCCAGAGCTCAAAACGCACAAGATGAGCCTGGAAGGCACAACTGTCAGAAAGCAAGAAAGTAACCAGGTGTGGTGGCATACTCCTGTAATCTTAGCCCTTTGAAGGCTGAGGCAGGAGAATCTCCATTAGTTTGAGACCAGCCTGGGCTACGGAGTGTATTCAAGGCCAGCCTAGACTACACAGCAAGACCATATCTCCAAAAAACAAACAAAAAAAAAAAACTTAGTGACTTAGGGAAAACTTCCAAGAATAGCATATTATTCAGACTCAAACTTTGGTATATGGCAAAACTAAAGAAACATGCACAGGAGACACGCAGTGCAGTCTGCAATCCTAGCCCTTTGGAGAACCACAAATCAAGCCCGTCTCAGGGAAAAAAAAAACAACTGAGGATATAGTTCAGCGTGCAGGCCTTGGGTACATAGTACCATAAATCCTCAGTACATAGTACCATAAAAAGATGCAAGTAAACAAAGAGATGTGAAGGAGCTGGCAGTGCAGCTAGAAGAAAGGAGATGGGTTGGACTCCCAGCACCACATACATACACAAAAAGGATGCAAATAATGTTCTTTAGAAAAACACCAACACTGTAAAAGTACATGTGAAAAGCCACAGTGAGATCCCATTTCACACCTACTAGAAATATCCACAAGTGCTGAAGGTATAGCTTAGTAGCAGAGCAGTTACCTAGCATGCATGAGCCCTGGGCTCACTCACAGCTGCAAATAATAATAATAAATGTTTAATGACATGGGATAAGAAAAGAGAAAAACAAATCACCTAACTCTCGCTAAACTCCAAAACACTGGACCAAAGGGAAGACATTATGTTTTGGGAAATTAACCACTTACTTACACACATTTAATTTACTAAGCATTAATACATGAACTACAAAATTCATATTCCCAGAAAAGTACCTATAGTCCCAGCTCCTTGGGATGGCTTGAGACAGCACTTGAGACTAGAGGTAGTGGTGCATGCCTGTAATCCTAGCTCTTGGGAGGCTGTAAACAGGCGGATCACTACAAGTTTGATTTAGTAATGAGACCCTGAACACCCTGTAGACCCTTCCCTAAAAATACAAAATAAATAAAATGATATATATCACAAAGAATGCCACAGATCCTATACAATCAACTTCCTGATAATATTGGATCACTCTATATGAAATGGCATCATAAAGCAGTGATTTATCAGGAGCAAGCTGGCATATGCCTGTAATCCCAGCTACATGGAAACTGCAGGAGAGCAGAGAGCTTGAGACTGGTCTGGGCAACTTAGAGGGAGAGGAGCTGGGGGCACATGCAGTTCAACGGTAGAGCTCTTGCCTAGCTGCACAAAGCTCCGGGTTCAGTTCCCAACAGAACAACAACGATAATGATTAAAAAGTAATGATGACGAGCAGATCCCTTCGTCCTCCCCACCCCACTGCCAACATACAGGCAATCTAATTTATTTCTAAAATAGCACAACTTTTTTGTGGTGGTAGTACTAAAGATCAAACCCAAGGCCAGCCCACTGAGCCACATTCCCAACCCTTTTTATTTTGAGAGTTTCTTGACAAGTCAATAAATTTCCCAGGCTTAAACTTGCCATCTTCCTGCCTCATGAAGCACTGAGATTACAGACGTGTTGTCATATCCAAGCTAAAGTGGTAATCTGAACTGTACACCTCAAATTTTATTTCCATCCAACCTTCCCCTAAAATCTTAGTCTTCCCTCCCTTGATTTGGCTGAGACCCAGACTTCCTATGTAAATAAATGGTACCGTTGTTCAAATAAACAAAGGCACAGATCCAATGCTGGTCTTAATATTGAGGAATTGTACCTCCTTGACCAAGATACTCAAGTTTCTGAACTGGGCCCCGTGATGTGCACCCACACACCAGCACCTGGCAAGCTGAGGCATGTAGAGCACTCACTTGCAGGAGTTCAAGATCAGCCTGGGCAGCACGTGAGACCCAACCTAAACAACAGAGGCAGTTTGCAAGCTCAGGCCCTGCATGACCAAGATGCTCAGTATCTTTAGACCTCAGTTTCTTTACCTCAAAATGGAATAGTAGCAGAGGAATACCAACATTATGTGATATATATAGTAAACAGAAGCAAGAGGTCTGTGCCTTAGTCCTTGGAATCATATTAGGTTATCTGAAAAAGGAGAATTAAGGCTCTTTTAAGCTGCTAATTTACTAATTTGAAATGGCAAGAGTATCAGGATATGTCCACTGTATAATCACAAGGCTTAAAGAGGGAGGCAGGAAAGTCAGGCATCAGGGTGATGCCATGTAGAAGAGACTCAACACGCCATGGCAGGTTTTACAGGAGGAGGTGGGGTCCAGACCAAGAAGAATATGGAAAAGGCAAAATAATAATAATAATAATAGTAATAATAATAATGATAAAAAATCAGAAAGTAAAAAAAAAAAAGAAACTGTTGAAGACACACTGACTTTAACCCAGTAAGACAAGAACAACAAATTTGTGTTACTTTAAGTCGCCAAGTTTATGTTAATTTGTTATAGCACCAATAGAAAATTAATACAATACCAAAATGAGATTTATATGAAAATTTATAAAGTATTTTGTTCATATACTTAGCATGCCTTAAATATTGGCTACTATCATCTCAGAAACATGTGACACAAATAAATGGTAATTGTGTTAGTGAAGCAAATTGTTTCACTTAGTTTATTTTCTGGTCTCTGTTAAAGAGCACCTCTATATTTAAGCTAGTTACTCACTTTACTCCAAGTGGCTAACAAGAACAACATTCTTAGGACACACATATAACCCACATCTGCAGCTCTTTAATAAAAGCCAGGTCAAGAAGGGACTAAGAGCCAATGTTCCATGCTGTCAGCTGTGATGGAGCCTCAAGATAGAGGCTGACTTCCTGGGGCTTGAAAGGTTACACATAAGAGCTGAAGCACCAGACCCCAAAACATCAGATACTATCTCAGTAGTATAATGCAAATTATTTTTCTGCATATTCTTCTTTCTGCATATGACAGGCAAATGCTGGCCTCCTACCTAGCCCAGCTCACAGCACTCACCTACTTCCTGCAGTTCTCAGCCATTCATCCTCAAGCCACTCCTCCTTCATGACTGAATAAAACCCAGGCTTAGCCCTGGGTCAGAGGCCTTTGTTCTGGAGAGCCATCACCAGGGCTGGACCTAGGACCAGGTGACTCACCACAACTATAAACAAAACATGCCTTAGGGTCTTTATCCTCACCATGAGTTGCATGAGAAGTGGTAGGTTGGAACTGGTGGGATTCCAATAATTTACCCATGAGATTATAAATATAAACTTCCCAGACAGAAACAAGGACCAAGGAGCCGGGGAGATGGCTCAGTAGAATAAGCCCTTGCCTGGCAAGCACAAGGGCCTGAGTTCAATCCCCAGTTCCACAAAAAACGTGCATTTAGTACATCCATCACAATATACAACATATTGAATTGTGAAGATTCATATTAGAAACAAGGACTAAAAAGGGCTCACAAAAGAAAAGGATGATCAAAAGAGCTCCTGCTAACAGGAACAATATGTTCAACAGCTTGCAGTCACAGAAGAACACTTTGGGGAAAACTCCTATGACAGGACCAAAATGTCCTATCTAGTGCCCTAAATCAAGCATGCGTACACTCAAGAAGTACAGCCTGCCTAGGGTAGTGGAGCCTTGGGAGCCCACCTGTGAGTCATCAGAGTTTACCTCTAAAGTTGGGTAGGGAGATTAGTCTATAACAGTAACCCAGGCATGAAATGATGGATTAAATAGCAACAGTGGGAATTTAATGATATTTGAAGAAATGAAAATCAAATAATTTATAAGCATATTGTGGGACATCTGGATAAAAAGATTGTCTCTTGGCCTAAATGCCACAAGATTTTACAAACCAGGTTTGGTTTTTTGTTTATGAATTTATCACAGGCTAATATATTAAAGAGGTACTTTGAGCCAAGTACAGACATATGAAAGCCAAATAGCATCAAAGTTTACCAAATAAACAAGTAGAACAGGCCAACAGAGAAGATAACAAAAGTATGTAGTCACACAGCAGGACATAGTGCTGCTGGAGATGCAGCTAA